>JAWNNB010001600.1:0-76352 GCA_035043285.1 Drosophila subsilvestris | reverse complement strand
TGTAAGAGAGTCGAAGGGATAGTTAGCTGGATTCAAGACGGGGTCAGATTGAAGACGCGGGGGTCGGTTCAAGACGGTGTCGGATTGAATAGCTCGATTCCAAGACGATGTGCAAGAAGTGATTGCAAGATCAAGACAGGCAGGCGGACCGAATTGCCCGTGCCCTAATGCAAGCGAGAGAGAAAGAAGCGGTACAAGCTCGGGCGGCTGCTAAGCCGAGTACGAGCGATTGATAGATAGAGAGAGTGGTAGCGAAAGGCAATAGAAAGAAAGGTGCGAGAAAAAGAGACGAAAGAACGGTCGCTGCCGTGTGTAAGCATAAGCGGTTAACAATAATGTATGTACAGTAGGCAGTGCAAGTAATAAACAATGAAGATGATTTACGTAAGGCTGTACCACTATGATTGTGCCGATGATGTGGTGAATTTGTAGGGAAATATAGGGCTGGGAAACCAGACAGAGAAATTTTTTTAATTCCCTGATGGCAGCGATGCAGCGATCCAAGATGCTATGTTTGGCTTGGATTCCCACTCGAGATGAGCTGTTTCCTTACGTACTACTTTATTCATCAGTTTGACTATATGCAACAGATTTTTGTTTCCCGAGTCTATCGTTCCTCATGAGCAGCAATCTTTTTTTTGTTATTCAGGATATCTTATCTGGAATGTGGTGGCTGCACGTACGAACTGATCTCAACACTCATCGTAAACAAATTCCCAGAGGATAGTCCACAAACTATCTCACTTCTGAGTTTTTGTGCCTGATAATATTTTGACATCAGATGTTTTGTTGTTGTTTTTTTTCCATTTTCCTGTCTGTCATTGTTTACATTTTCGTAGTGAATTCCGATTTTTCGTTGTGAATGTCTATTATATATGGTTGCATTTGACAATTATCGAAAAAATACCGCATGGAAACGTGCGAGTTAGGAACATCCCAGATGGATGGTGGAATAACTGGGAAATTTTCGGAACGGCAAAACCTTATGGCCCATCCCAGAAATGGATGGGGGATGGTGGATGGTCGCCAGTGTAAAAAGGCTATAAAGGATCATTCCCAGCTGAGTTCATTAATTCGCATCCTCCATACTTAAAAACCAGTGTTCAGGGCACTAGCGCTTTTAACAGTGCACAGTTTACAGTCGGTTTACAGGCTCGCTAACAGCGGACTGTTAGCACGCTCTCTCTCTCGTGCCCTTCGCTCTCGCGCTGGTCAGTCACGATCGGTCACCGTGATATCCCGTTTCTGTGCTTCCTTCTCTTTCGCCAACGCCATATTATCGGCGATTCCAGTCGTTCTCCGTTCCTTCACCTCCAACTACTAGTGCTACGGTAGTTTTTTCCATTCCGTTTTGTCTGTGCATTAATTGTAAAAAAAATTAAATATATTTAACAATATCCAGCTGCGCCCCAGTTCCGTGAACCATAGTGCATTCCGATTCGCAAGTGCAGCTACATAATTACATCCATAATTACATCCGCATATACATATATACACATCTAAATGCCGACACATTGGCACACTCCATCCAAGTGCGAACAAAATTAACAAGAGAGCAAGATATAGGAAAAATTCCGTCTGCAATCTATCCGCACTAGATAAAAAAGATTATTTGCCCACTGCACAAGTCCGTCAAAAGGGTAAACGGAGGAGCGCTGCACTAACAATGCTTTTTTAAATATTGTCACAGCCAGTGTGATCGTTCGGCGAGTGCTATGGGGCATTTGAACAGTACCTCTATGACCTCAATGCTCAGCTGGCCCAAACAGCAGTCTATCCGTCTGCTCCGCAGGGCGGGCATCGACTGACCCCCTGCGACATCGAGGTCTTCGCAGGAGATTAGGTTCACTGGCCTACTTTTCGAGACTTATTTACGGCAATTTACATCAATAAATCTAGGCTGTCTCCGTTAGAGAAGTTATACCATCTCACCGCGAAGACAAGTGGCGATCCGAAGGCCATAGTCGAGAAGTCCCCGCTCACAAACGATGGTTTCGAGTCGGCATGGTCGGCCCTCCGAAACCGTTATGAAAATAATCGGCTCCTGGTGACCAACCAGATAAATATTTTGCTCTTTTTGCCTCGCGTCGAGTCCGAGACCAGTCGAGCTTCGAAAGAGCTTCAAACCACGATGCAAGGGGTCCTAACCGCACCGACAATTGGGATAGTCTGTGCCTCCAAATTGCCAATTCTAACCCGTGCTTTGTGGGAATCGTCAGTCACTGACAAGAGGGTGTGAGGAACTGAGTTACTCACAGGCTGCAAGGGGTTAAGGCCAGAGAGTTTATCCGCGGATATCCGGGCGCGGCGAAGCCACCGCATGAAGAGACACGGGTCGGCCGAAGAGAGCGGAATTATGGGATCGGGCTAACAGCAGGCCGACGCATGCCCAAATAGGGGCATGAGATCACGCCATCGCTCCGGTCCCGTTACGAAGCTGGTGGAAACGCGGAAAGCCCGTTGGATGGAGATGGACCGCGTGGGAGAACCGTTAGCCGCACCCTATATAAGGGAGCTGCCGGCGGTGGTACGGTCTCTTCCCGCGTGGGTAATCAAAGTGAACGGTCGTACGACATAGCGAGATCGAGAGGTCACAAGTGCAAGTGTGAAAACGAAAGCCAAGACAAGGCCAAGTCCCAGAAGTCCAGTGCCGTGCAGCCGCAGAGTGAGTCCAAGGCCGAAGGAGCGGCTGTTATCAGTTCCGTGCCACAGAGGTGAAGGGCGAACAGTTGAGTGCGGATCCACCGAGGCGGTTTGAGGCATTCGCCAAGATCGAGCCCGTGAATCGAAGCGCCAACGTGCAACGCCCGTAGTGGGACACGAGAGCGACAGGGTACCATAAACATTAGTATAAACTGTATTCATAGTCCTAAGCAATATCCCAATATTAAATAAACGATTAATTACACAAACCCCGCCTGTTGTTATTACTGTGTCGCCGGGCAACAATATAAATTCGTTGCATCGAACCCAGTCCGCTGAACTAGCTCAGCACCGATCAGACGGACGAAAAGGGTTCGTTACAACTGGCGCCCAACGTGGGGCCTAGCGACAAAAGTAAAACATAACCAGGAGGAGGGTAAGGTACGGAGAGACGGGATAGACAAAATGGGGAAAGGACAGTGGATACACACGCTGAAGAAGGAGGAGCTGGTCCGGTGTGGGCAGGCCTGTGGCTTACAACTGGAGGGCTCGTTGGATGAGATGCGAAAGGCATTCAAAGAGTGGGTGAAGGTGCACGAGGCGGAGCCCGAGTGGGCAGATCTGCTCGAGGCATGGGAATGTCAGACCGAGAGAATCTCGCCGACACCCAATGCTGACGACAAGCAGGTCGGACGGGAACATCTGCCGCTACCACCTAGCGCGGCCGCGGCCAAAATATGGCAGAAGTCGGTTGACGTCCAACAGGAACTCATCGCGAGCCTCGCAGTCCCGGAAAGACGGGCCACGCCTACACCCAACCGAGACAGGAGCCGAGAGCCCAACCGAGACAGGAGCCGAGAGCCCAACCGAGAACCGATCGAGTCTGTGGCCACCCGGCCGGCCCGTCTGGATTGCGCCAGAGTAGCCAAGCAGGTGAGAGAGTGGTCATTTCGTTTCGACGGAACGACGAAGCCTCTCGAGTTCTTGGAGCAGGTCGAGTGGTCAGCGGAGACGTATGGTCTGGACCCTGATCTGATTCCGAGGGCGATGCCGGAGCCCCTGAAGGGGCGAGCACTGATGTGGTTCGTGGCGAATAACCGGCAGTGGAGAACGTGGAGCGAGTTCTCCAACAGTTTCCAGGCATACTTCCTGCCCCGAGGATACTTCGATAAGCTGACCCAAGAAGTGAGGGTGAGAAAACAGAAGTGGGGCGAACGGTTCAAAGAATACATGGTCGAGATGCAGACGCTTATGCGGCCGCTGAAGTGTCCGCAATCAGAACAGAACGAAATGATAAGGGAGAATAGCACCCCTGATCTGAGAGCCTACATGCGCCCGCACAAGTGCAACGACCTGGAGTCCATGATGATATTGGCGGACGAGTTCGAGGCATTGGAGAGGGATCGTGTGGACTTCCAAAGGGAAAATCCGACGACGAAGGCACGAGCCGCAAATCCCTTCAACAAGCCGGTGGAGACGGAAGTGTGCCGCCGCTGCAAGGACGGGTCAGGATCAGAGAAGGGGAAGGAGGTGGCGAACACAACAGGTCCCCCGCAAAGCTACATCGAAAATGGGTACGTGAAGAATCCCGTGCAGGCCTGTAGGCGATGCGGAAGCGGGGATCACTGGTCGAGAGAATGCACTGGCCGCCCGATCACGTACTGTTGGAGATGTGGAAAGGTAGGGGTCTCATCCTGGGAATGTTGCAGGAAGACGGGAAACGCTCCGCGACCCAAGCCGAGGAGGGCCGTGCCCGGGTCGCAGGAAGAAGCCCCAAAGACTTAGTCGGCGAACTAAGGAGCGAGGATACCCAGATGACCGCCGTCGTGGTGATCGCTGGGGTGGAACTACGGGCTACGGTGGATACCGGAGCTACTAGTAGCTTTATCAGCGTCGAGTTGGCCGGCAGGCTAAGAGGCGCTGGGAAGGAGTCGATGACGAACAAACGGGTGAGGTTGGCGGATGGTCACAGCCAGGAGGTGACCGCACAACTCGAGACTAGGGTGGCGTTCGGCGATCAGGAGGTGCAAATGGCGTTGCTCATATTGCCAGGCGTAATCGATGAGTTGGTCCTAGGATGGGATTTCCTCGGCGCGGTCGGAGCAGTGGTGACCTGTGCAGGACACCGGGTGGTGATCCCTGCCCGAGATCGGAGAGGAGTTGGCACGGAAGAACGGCTGTCGGTGGCCGTGACGGAGACGTCAAAACCCGGGACCACGACGGCGGGGATCCCGGCAGATCCGGTGGTTGGAAGCCGAGAGGAAGTACGACAGTACTCGGAGTCGGGAGAAGAGTCAACAGAGGCATTTCTGGCCAGGGAGTTGGAGGAGTTCGCCAAACTAAAGGGGGTATCTAATGTGGCGGTGCACTCGATCACCATGAGTGATATGCAACCGATTAAACAGAGATACTACCCCAAGAACCCAAAAATGCAGGCAGAGATCAACCAGAAAGTGGATGAGCTATTAGCGCTGGGATGCATTGAGCCGTCAAAGAGCCCGTACAGCTCGCCCATAGTGATGGTGAAAAAGAAAACGGGCCAATGGAGGTTATGCGTGGATTTTCGCCAAGTAAACGCGAAGTCGATAAAGGATGCCTATCCGATGCCGAGGATCGACTATATATTGGACCAGTTACGAGAAGCACGATTCATCAGTAGCTTGGACTTGAAGGACGGGTATTGGCAAATTCCATTGGAAGAGAGTAGCAGACCAGTAACGGCCTTTACGGTGCCCGGGAAAGGACTATACCAGTGGAAGGTGATGCCATTCGGTCTCCACTCGGCATCAGCCACGTTCCAGCGGGCGCTTGACCAGGTAATAGGTCCAGAGATGATACCGCACGCGTTCGCATATCAGGATGACATTATTGTTATCGGACGGACCGAACAGGAGCATCGGGAAAATCTACAGGAGGTTTTTCGAAGGTTACGGGCGGCCAACCTGCGACTAAATGCGGAAAAATGCCAATTCTTCCGAAAGGAGTTGAGGTACCTCGGCCACAAGGTGACAAGCGAGGGCATATGTACCGACCCGGAAAAGGTGGCGGCAATAGCTGAGCTGAAGCCACCCGCAAACGTGAAGGAGTTACGACAGTACCTAGGAGTAGCGTCATGGTACCGGCGATTCGTACCAGATTTCGCGACATTAGTGCGACCATTAACGGCACTACTGAAGAAAAAAGCGGTGTGGGAATGGAATCCGGAACGCCAGGAATCGTTTGAGGCCGTGCGAAGCCGACTGGTGGCGGATCCCGTACTGACATGTCCCGACTTCTCAAAACGATTCGTGCTTCAAACGGACGCGAGCGATTACGGTCTGGGAGCAATATTGACCCAAGAAACGGAGAAGGGGGAAAGGGTGATTTCCTACGCCAGCAGGTCTCTAAACGGGGCGGAAAGGAATTACTCAGCAACAGAGAAGGAATGCCTTGCCATCGTTTGGGCCATAAGGAAACTGAGGCCATACCTAGAAGGATACCATTTCAAGGTGGTAACGGATCACATGGCCTTGAAGTGGCTAAATAGCATTGAAAGCCCGACAGGTAGGATCGCCAGGTGGGCGTTGGAGTTGCAGCAGTATGACTTCGAGGTAGCATACAGGAAAGACCAACTGAACGTGGTGGCAGACGCCCTCTCACGGCAACCCATAGCAGAACGATGTTTGCGGGCGGAAGGAGGAGAAGGCGACGGACAGGAAACTGAGGGCCAGTGCCCATGGCTGGAAGGAATCAAGGAAAAGATGGCGACAGACCCGACAAAATTCCCTGACTATGTGAAGGAGGCAGGCGGGGTGTACCGTCATATACCACACAGAGCGGGCGATGAGGAAGTGGCGGCATGGAAACTATGCGTACCCAAGGCTCTAAGAGAGCAGGTCTTGAAGGAAAACCACGATTCCCCCGCCGCGGGCCATGTGGGCGGCAGAAAGACGGCAACTCGTATAGCCGCACGATACTACTGGCCAGGAATGTACCGAGATGTCCGAGCCTACGTGAGGAAGTGCGAGACGTGCTTAAAATTCAAGCCGAGCCAGCTGCAGGCAGCTGGGAAGATGTTGACTCAGGTGCCGGAAGAGCTGTGGGCCACGGTCTGTGCGGACTTCGTCGGGCCATTACCAAGATCCAAACACGGAAACTCCATGCTGCTGGTGTTGGTGGATAGGTTCTCCAAATGGACGGAGTTGATTCTGATGAGGAAGGCCACGGCAGAGTCGCTGATAAAGGCGGTCAGGGAACGGGTACTATCCCGCTTCGGCGTACCGAAGGTGATGGTGACCGACAACGGAGTCCAGTTCACCAGCCGGGCGTTCAAGAAGTTCCTCGAGCAGATGGGGGTCAGGCATCAATTCACAGCTCCATACACGCCACAAGAAAACCCCACAGAGAAAACCAATAGGACGGTAAAAACGATGATCGCGCAATTCACGGAAGGAGATCATAGAAGTTGGGACGAGAAGTGGCCCGAATTGATGTTGGCCGTGAATTCAGCGGTCGCGGACTCCACCGGGTATTCCCCAGCATACGTGGTACAAGGAAGAGAACCACGGCTGCCAAAAGCGTTATACGACGAGGAAGCCCTCGGCACAGGGCAAGAAACGCACACACCGGAAGAAAACGCGACGAAGATCAAAGATTTGTTCCAGCTAGTGAGACGGAATCTAGAGAGGGCGGCCCAGGATCAAGCAAGGCATTATAACCTGCGAAGGAGAGAATGGAAGCCCAGGATCGGGGAGGTGGTGTGGACAAGGCAACACCACCTGTCAAGCGCGGCAGATGGATTCGCGGCCAAGCTGGCGCCGAAGTTTGCGGGTCCGTACCAGGTGGTGGATTTTATTTCACCGGTAATATGCAAACTGAGAAAGGAGGGGGAGAGAGGAACCCGGACGGCCCATGTGAGAGACTTAAAACCGCAGTCAAAGGACAAGTAACGAGAAGAGGGAAGATACTGAAAATAAAATGAGAAGCGGCGTCTGAAATAAAAGGAAGAATTGAAGGAACGAAAAAAAAGGAAAAGATATAATACAGAAACCTGAGTGAGCCGAGTGTACAACGTAGATCCAAATACAGGGGATAGTCAGCAGTTGGGGTGAGCCCGGGAGAAACAGGAGGGAGTTGAGTGTCCAGGCTCACGGCTCCAAGAAGGACATCCGACGGAACCAGGAGCGTCGGGTAGGGCAAATCGGGCGCCGCCCATGCGTGGTCTGCCGGGCGAGGTATCGGACGATCCTCGGGTCCGAGCCATTGTGTGGGGGAGACGACCCGCTAGACCCAAACCGATGGCGCAAATGGTTTCGTCGGGGCAGCGAGTCACGAATCCGAATCCGGGCGAAGAGGCGGAGGCTTCATTGATCGCGGGAGGATTCGTGAACGTCCAAAATGAACCCGTGGGTGTGCTGGAAGGGAACAACGGAGAGCATGAGAGGAACTTTAACTTCGAACGGACTTACCAAGGCTGACTGTCCACAAAAAAAAAAAAAAAAAAAAAAGGGGTGGATCGAGTAAATGTTACAACAGAAGAATGTTACAACAGAAGAGAAAAAAAAGGAAATAAAAAGAAAAAAACAACAGAAGAATGTTACAACAGAAGAAAAAAAAAAAAGGAAATAAAAATAATAATATTGAAGGAAAACACGTCACCGGCATCATAGGGTTAATACGCGGCGAACACGGATAAAGAGAGAGCACACGAACACCGTTACGGAGAGCGCGGGGAGAACGAGAGAACACCCAAGGAGAGGCTATGGGGATATGGCGACCGATCCCGTTAGGTGGAACGACTGGCACTGCAACGAGGGTATGACCACGAACACCGTTACGGAGAGAGCGAGGAGAGCGAGAGAACACCCAAGGAGAGGCTACGGGGATATGGCGACTGATCCCGTTAGGTGGAACGATGGGCACTGCAACAAGGGTATAAAGCCAAGCGGAAAAACGGACCGTCCACAGAACACGTGAGCACCGCAGCAACGATGGATTATGTACATAAATTTGTGCGCGAACAGAAGGAGATTATGCAAGGGGGGGGCTACGACGACCTCTCTTGGAGTCAGCGATGGGCGGAAATGCCCTCGCGTGGAGACGAAGAGAGGGGACGGAGTAGCTCCCCGGAGTTGCAGCTGATGGCATCACCGTTGGTGTCGCCAACGCCGTCAGTGGGCGGGACGGTCACGCCGATCGTGTCCTCCGACGGCAGCGAGTCCGACGATGTGGTGATCGAGGAGTGGACACCAGCACCCACACGCCGGGAACAGAAGGTTTGGCGAGCGGCTGAGGCCAGGACGAAGGTGCCGACGGACACCGAAAAACGGCATTGGGAGCCGCAAAGGAGGCCCTGCGCAGGGCGCAGCTGACAGAAACGATAGCGGAGTTGGCCCGTCAGATCAAGGCCAAGCAGGAGGAGCGGCGAGCGAAGCACGTGGTGGTGACGTCCGAGGAGAGTGACAGCAGCACGGACGCGGAGTCCGAGAGCGGGAGTGAGGAGCCGCCGGCGCCAACCGTGACAGAGCCGACGGCACCTCTGCCCGATGCGCAGCTAAAAGAAGAGGAGTGGTGTCGGCGACTGCGCGAGGCGGAGGCAGAAGAAGAAGCCATATGGGAGAAGCCCCCCTCCGAGGACGCCACTGGGGAAGAGGAGAGCGAGGCCGAGGAGTCCGAAGGGGAGTTGTGGCAGCGACGCCCCCCGCAGAAGCCTCAGCAGTCTCAGCCGGAGGAGCCGCAGCCGCATCAGGAGCAGCAGTCGCAGCAGCAGCAGCAGCATCAACAGCAGCAGCAGCAGCAGCAGCAACAGCAGCAACAGCAGCAGCAAGGGCAATGGCAACAACACGCGCGCTGGCAGGGCCCCGAGAGCGCGGTCCTGGGGCCATACGTATCACAGAGTGTGCGGACGGCTGTGCGAAATGGGATGGTGTGGCACCACCAGACCCTGCACATAACATGGGCGTCAGGACCGGAGCCGCCGGAGCCAGAACCCGAAGCCGGGACACGAGTCTGGGAGGAGGTTCCGCAGCGGAGCAACGCGCGCGACCCTCGAAACAGAGCGGCGGAGCCCACACCAGGCGTAGCGCGCGCGGAGCAAGGGCCAGACGCGGAGTCAGAGGTGCGGCAGGAGCCAACGGCGGCGGAGACGGCAGAGTCGACGGCAGGAACGGCGGAGCCGGAAAAGGCGACGGCAACCAAGGCCGCGACGGCGGAGACGGCAGAGGCGGCGGCGACGGCAGAGGCGGCGGCAACGGAGGTCACGTCGGTGGCGACGGCGACGGAGGCGACGACGACGGAAACGGCGGAGGCAACGACGACGGAGGCAACGGCGACGGAGGCAGCGGCGACGGAGGCAGCGGCGACGGAGGTAGCGGCAACAGGGACGGCCACAGCTGAGGACGTGAAGGTCGATGAACCTTGGGAGCGTGGACCATGGCAGTGGCCGAGTCCGAAGACAGCGACAACCGAGAGGCCGTCGCTGAAGCGGCAGGCGTCGTGCCCGGAGCCACGGGCGGAGGTGAAGCGGCCTAAATTGCAGCGGACAACCTCGGCACCGGCCAGGGTAGACTGGGTGTCCATTGCGCGGGAAGACTGGCCCGACGCGGTCGCGGAAGCCCAGGCCCGGATCCGGCTGGTGGGGCGGCGAGTAAAAAAACTGGTCAGCGTGCGGGGGGTGAGATACCGCATCTCGATGACGGCCGCGCGGACGGAGGTGTTCCGTGAGGGGCGGTGAGAGTACCGAGAACGATGAATAAAACCAATTAAAGAAGCAGACATGTGTTGTTGGGTCGGTGGGGGGAGAACGTACCTGGAGAGGAGGGCGGAGATCGCCCACCGGAATGATCGTGGAGAGTACCCTCCAAGGGTCCCCAGACAGTCTCTGGTGAAGGGGGAGTCACAGCAGACGACATCATAGTATAAAAAGTGAGACGCCGCTCGAAAAAGAAAAATATATATATAGGCACGCGGCGGAAATAAAAACACTAGGGACTATCGAGTGGGGAACGGAGCCGTCCCTACCAGATATCGATAGGGTCGAAACAACCCTGAGGACAGCTGGTCGATCGCATGTAAATAACACTAGCGCCACTGGCGGGAGGTTTTTCGAACGATCCGGCAACATCAAACCAAGGCGGCCGATGACCACAAGGGGGCGCCAATACCCAATGACCAGATCGCGCCAACCGACAGGTTTAAATGTGGAAGGAGGACCACAGGGACGCGGAAAAGGGGAGTTTTCCGCTTCCGGAAGAAAGAGGGGAGTGTGAGGAACTGAGTTACTCACAGGCTGCAAGGGGTTAAGGCCAGAGAGTTTATCCGCGGATATCCGGGCGCGGCGAAACCACCGTATGAAGAGACACGGGTCGGCCGAAGAGAGCGGAATTATGGGATCGGGCTAACAGCAGGCCGACGCATGCCCAAATAGGGGCATGAGATCACTCCATCGCTCCGGTCCCGTTACGAAGCTGGTGGAAACGCGGAAAGCCCGTTGGATGGAGATGGACCGCGTGGGAGAACCGTTAGCCGCACCCTATATAAGGGAGCTGCCGGCGGTGGTACGGTCTCTTCCCGCGTGGGTAATCAAAGTGAACGGTCGTACGACATAGCGAGATCGAGAGGTCACAAGTGCAAGTGTGAAAACGAAAGCCAAGACAAGGCCAAGTCCCAGAAGTCCAGTGCCGTGCAGCCGCAGAGTGAGTCCAAGGCCGAAGGAGCGGCTGTTATCAGTTCCGTGCCACAGAGGTGAAGGGCGAACAGTTGAGTGCGGATCCACCGAGGCGGTTTGAGGCATTCGCCAAGATCGAGCCCGTGAATCGAAGCGCCAACGTGCAACGCCCGTAGTGGGACACGAGAGCGACAGGGTACCATAAACATTAGTATAAACTGTATTCATAGTCCTAAGCAATATCCCAATATTAAATAAACGATTAATTACACAAACCCCGCCTGTTGTTATTACTGTGTCGCCGGGCAACAATATAAATTCGTTGCATCGAACCCAGTCCGCTGAACTAGCTCAGCACCGATCAGACGGACGAAAAGGGTTCGTTACAGGGAGCGACTGGACGGAAATCGACTCCTTCCTAACTCAGCGGTACTTGACGCTCCAGAAGCCAGGCCAATCCGGTCCGTTTTCAAGGTAACCCTGTTCCAAAGACGTCCCACTCGTTTTGAAACGACGTCAATCCAAGCAAGAGCACGTGTGATCTGTGTTCCGAAGAGAATCATCCGATCCGATTATGTCCTCACTTCCTGCTCATGACCCTTGATGCTCGTTCCAGCTACATTAAGCAAAAGCAGATTTGTTTTAACTGCTTCGGCCATCAACTGCGAGACTGCCAAAGCACTCACAATTGTAGCATTTGTGGGGGCCGGCACCACACGCTTCTCCATCGTGACAATCCAGTGTCCAGCGATTCCAATTCCACATCCGTATCCAATTCCACAGCTTGGCCAGACGTACGCCGACAAGTACCTTCCGCTAAAATTCAAGTTCTTCCGAACCTACGATTAATGTTCAGACGTACTTCGACTCCGGCACAAGTTCTGTCCTTCTAGGCACGGCAAATATTAGTATTTGTCACCTGGAGACACATTTCCGCGCCCGAGCTCTGATCGACTCGGGCTCCGAGGCAACGTTCATTATGGAACGCTTTTTCAACACGATTCAATTGCCATTCCAACGTGTCGAGCCTCAATGAGTAAGTATCCGCTCAGTCCAATAAGCTCTGTCAGTTTTCCATTCGCTGTCCGACTAAGCCAGGTGTACAATTAAACAAGCTCACTTCTAATGCTTATTCGACTTTGCCCTAGCCTTCCACATCCAGACATGGCGTCTCGATCCAGTTTTGATCGCACCGTGGAGAGAAGACGTTCCCGAGGCACTAAGTCCTACCAATGCCGAGTCTGCTCGGAAATGTATCCTCTACGGGAGTGCCGCCGCTTTCTCCGCCTCGATTCCGAAAGGAGGCTCAAAGCTGCCTTCCACTTCAGCTACTGCACCAATTTCCTGGCACACCAGCACTCCAGCCAGGATTGCCGTAGCGGTGATCGGTGTAAGGTTTGTAACCGGAACCACCACACATTGCTGCACATGAACAATGTACAACAACCACACTCTTCTCGACGTCCACCCGGACCACCTCCAGCGCCGTCTACAGCTCCTTCATCCCATTTCGGGGACCGCCTTCGTCAACCCGGATTTGCTACTGATTGCTACCTTTATTGCAACCCTGCAAGGGGTGGGGGAGGGGTGGGGGGAGAATGTTCAAGGCAGCAGCGCTGTTAACAGTGGACAGTTAACAGTCGGTTGACCGGCGTGCTAACAGCAAATAAACGTCCATATTTATTTGACGCCCCCGACTACTTTTTTATTGGGAATCCGGTTTTGGGAACCCACTGCGTCCACCCCACTGCAAACACTTTTTTTTTCAAAGGCTAGTTTAGCTTTTATATGACGCAAAAAATTGGCAACACAGCATACAGTATATAGATGTGCCAGTTCATACAACGAAAGTGGCACAGTAGAATTTTCCGGCGCAGGTCCCCAGGTCTTCGGCTCGGGTCCCTATATGTATATATATACCAATTTCCTGAATATATATATAAAAACATCTATAAATGTAAATATACAGATCGTAAAAACAATTTTTTTTTAAATAAATTTATTGATAATACGGCAGCAACAAAGTCAAAAACCGTCGAAATGCCTACAATAACTAACAATGTATGTATATACCAATTTATTGCATATACATACATATTTATAGAAATATATATATGTATATGTATGTGCATAAAATCAACATATGCATACATACGTACATATTAGAGCCCTGCATGAACGGGCAAATGAATCGATTCGCAGTGATTCGGGATTCACTTCGTCCGATCAAATTGAATCAGCGAATCGGCTTTCTCACTGATTCGAATCATTTGCCCAAAATGGACCGAACGGATCACGATTCATAATTTTGTACTGTGAGATCCGAACAGTTCAGTTTTTTCTCTCTTTTACTCTCCATTTGATTTTCAGGTAGAGAGAACGAGAAAGCAATACACAAATTTGTCGGTTTTTTTGCCTTGCTTTCGGGGTGGAAATCTGTAGTTGTGTGTGTGCCTTTCTGTGCCTGTGTGTGTACGTCAACAGTGCGTGCTACGCATACTTACGCATAAGATCTTGCCTTTGAGCAGGGCTCGCACACACACTCTGACATGTTTTTTTAGTGAGGCCTGCGGCAGAAACCGGTTTGTTGCTTTTACACTGCGACCGCAAGAGCCGAAGTCGCATTGCCGAAGCCACACCACACGAAGGGTCGCTGCCTTTTGGTACGTGTGCCGGCAGCGACGTGGCAGCGCCTGTTCCTTTGAGTAAGAAAACAACAATTTCGGTTACAAACACAGTCAAAAAATGCACAAGTATTTGGTTCTGTGCGTCCGCTTTTTTTCGTAATACTGTACATGTGCACGCATACAAAGGAAGATTCTTCGTAGTATGTTTTGAATCAGTTTTTGAATCATGCGACGAATCTTGCTGATATTGATTCTCAGTACTCTGATCCGGTTTTTTAGTGATTCGGGTGATTCGAATCGGACTGAAGGGGTGATTCGTAATGATCGAACGCATTGAAGGGGCATGAGTATACTGTGATTTTTTGAATCATGTGGATTCGTGCAGGGCTCTAGTACATATACATATACATACATCTTACTTTGTATATATACATATGTACAGAATCTGAAATATATAAATTTATTGACAAAGTTGAAAAGAGGAAAGCCGACGGCATATGTGCATATATGTATGTAATTTTGAGAAAAAATAATGTCTAAAATAGGGATATGTATATTTAAATAAATGTGCAATTTAAAATAAATAAAACAGATTTTATTTTTATATTTTATTTATTTCCCACTCTCATTCCTCATTTATGTTGCGGAAGGTTGGAAGTTCAGGTCGCTGCACAGTGGGCGCTCCCATACGACGAAAATAAACGAGAAGAAACGTGAGTCGCTTCTATTCGCGAATCTACTTTTATAACCGTACTCAGTCAGTATATAAATTTGTAAGCTTATAATTGAAATTTAAATAGAAATTTTAAAATTTTACCTTTTTTTCTACATCTGTTAACTACATCTTAAATGTAAATTATACATGTAGAACAAATATTCTACATCTACCATTTAGATTCTACATCTCCTCCGCTAGGGGTTGCTCGCGCTTTGCACAGGGCAGAGTGTGTGCGAGCGAGAAAGAGAATGAGAAGCATCAGCATCGCCAGAGGAGGTGGGGGAAGCAACTAAAAATTAATTTCTTTATTCTGGCTATATTAATAATCAGATCTGTACCTGATTTGGCATTCTGGTAGATATGGTCAATTTCTACGATACTGCGCTCTTAGTTTTATTGTATCTTTCAAATTGTGGCTGTCACAGATTTTCGTTCTTTGTGGGGGCGGAAGAGAGCTGGCCGAAATTTTAAAATACACTTGTAACAGTGTGATACCACATGAGTCTTGGTTGCTCTATCTCTTATAGTCTCTGAGATCTAGGCGCTCATCAAGACGGACGGACGGAAGGACAGACGGACAGACAGACAGACATACAGAAATTCGGCTATTGATGCTGATCAAGAATATATATACTTTATGGGGTCGGAAAAATTTCCTTCTCTGCGTTACACACATCAACTTTTACCACAAATAGATTGTTTTCTGTCGTCCAAAAATTTAAAATAAACAAAATTGTCTTTTGTTAGTGTTTTTTTCGATTTCCATTTCTAACTTCTCTTAAGCTTTAAGTTCTGTTCCCCACCGATCCCCAGGTTCATCTTTGTGTTGATCCAAGATGCATATCTTAAGATCAAAATAAGACTAGAACAATCTCCCTTTTGCCGCCTTTTCGTAAAAATATGTTGATCGGAGTGCAACAGGTATTTAAGCCTGTTATTTTTGTTTTTCGTAGTAATTGCTCTTTTATGTGTTTGTTATTGTGTACTTGTGTTTTAAATATCAAATTCATATATTTTGTTTATAATTTGCGTTACGTTTTTTATTTTATTTAAACTTCAGACCCTCTTATAGGATTAAGAAAATAACCATGTAAAAAGAAAACTTTACAATAAGAGTCTGTCTTTGATTTATTTGAAAAAATATACCTTTGTTTTTTTTTGTACAGCCTTATTAATATAGTTTGCTGTTTACATATTAATAAATTTAATTGATTTTAAGTTAAAAAATGTTGTCTCCTCAGACACAAAACCAAACAGCTGTCTGATCAGTGTAACCGTACGGAATGGAGTGCACACCTCTGGTCACACCACTGGCCGCTATAAGAACATATGCAATTTTTGTCATACAGTTTTTGGATCCGAGACTAGGCTTAATAGAAAACATGGCTTAAACAAACAATAATACCGAAAAAGTGAATTTTTTGCTTATTTGAATAAGTTTTCAATTCAAAGTTAATTAAATTATTTGTCAATTGGGTAAATTAGTTGTCGTTTATTAAATTTAGACTAGGTTAGGTTAGGTTTACAGGGCTGCTCGACCGAAGTCGAGGTCACTCGGAGGCAAGTCTGTCCATTGTAATGCCCACACTTGTCACGGGATATTGTCCGGTGCCTAGGGAGGTTCCGCTAACCATCCCGACGCCTCAAAAAAGAGCACCAGTTTCTCTAGAGGCATTTTTACCAGGCTGTCCAGGTCTACATAGAAGGCGTAGCCGAGTATTCGGCGAGGTATGCTTCAGTCCAGTCCAGAGTCCCGAATCACAAGACAATTTGTAATTCGCGAGGATCTTCAGAGGGATACCATCAACTCTGCCAAATGCTGAAATAGAACGATTAGCCAAGACACAACACTTTGATTTTGAATTATTATGTTTTCTTCTATTTTTCTCTCGAGGCCGTGTTAGGTATAATTTTATGTTATGCGGGGTTAACTTTGGGTTTGCTAACTGCCGACTGACTGCCCAGGTACTGTCTCTGGATTTATGGCTGATGGACTGCCCCTTTCGCCATGCAAGGCAGTGCCTTATATGGGAAGTGGCAGCCATCGATCGTTCCCACAGATATCTTACATAAGTTCCTAATGTTACTGAGAGACATATATATTCTTGAATTCTGACTTTTAGTAAGCGCGTGGTTGGTCGGTAACCGAGGGTTACCTAACCATCAGCCCTCCAGACAGTTTCCAATCACCAGGTAAGGTGATCGCTGTGCACCGGTACGGTGGGAAAGCAATGTATTTTTCAGAATATTGCTTTATTTAATATTATTTCGGGTACTTATTGCGTAATCAGGCCTCCTGTCTTTTGGCATGTGCTTAGCTTTGTTGCTGGGTGTTGATCTTGTCATTTGGGAGCTTTGGTTACTTAGGTTTTGCTGCGGTGGGGTTGGTTATATAATCTGGGTCAGCGTTTTTCGGCCTGTGCTGCGTCTTCGAATTCGTTGTTGTTGATATCTGCACCTGGGAGTAGCGTTGGCTGCGTCGTCTGCTTGTGACGGCTGGGTGTTGAACTTGTCATTTGAGAGCTTGTCTGCGTCGTCTGTTTGTGACGAACCATGAGATACATGGTTCGTTACACGTTCTTGCTCGGCCCAACATCTGTGAGATGATGTTCCGCAGTGGCCTCCGTAGGTCGCTGACTGCGTCCGATATTGGCTTAGCCGATCCAGTTCTGGCGCACTCGTCCGCACTGTCCTTGCCCGCTATGTCGGTGTGACCCGGAACCCACGATAGTGTGATTAAGTGCGCGCTGATCTGGTTCAGAACGTTCACCGTGTCACGTACGAGTCTGCTTGTGGTCTTGTAGGATACCAGGGCCTTAATGGCAGCCTGACTGTCGACGCAGATTGCTATGTTCCTCGGAGGTATCTCCAGGGTGTAAACCAAGTTTTCCGATTTCCTCAACCTTTGCGGACCATGGGCAATATGTTCATAATAATGAACAGGATCTAGCACCAACCACGTTGCAATTATCACAATTCTGGCGTACAGCGGGCAAGATGTACAGTCCACTTGAAGGAGGCCACTTGAGAAAAGGGACACCTAAATCTAGGATCGGTTCGACCATAAAGTCATCTACATGGGTCGCGTCGAACCCGAATCTGTCGACACACTTGTCACTATCAAGGATGATCGTGGGAACAAGTGCCGCACATTTGTTCTTTTCTTAGCGTTGGTCTTAGTTTAATTATGTTAGAGTTTCCTATTGTAGCAATATATTAAGTATAATAAACACTACAAATAAGATAACTACATGTAATTAATAATTAAGAGCGAGTTGGCATCTCTCAAACTATCGAGACAGTGCGTGAGAGATACCAATAGTAGATATCGTACGAAGAGTATCGATGAAGAAGGAGATCAAAGCGACACTTCAGAATAAATAAGCGAGCGAGCGAGATAAAGCCTAGTACTCACTTCCGAAAAAACACCTCGCGAACAGAATCAGTGTTGATATTCGTATGAAACCGATAAGAAATTTTTTTGGTCGAAAACTGTTTTCTAGGCTCTGTACGGAAGGCAGTACTCAGTTCAAGAAAAAACAGGGTCGGTATATACTAGAAAAGTATCCGATAGTATTTGCTGGAATTGCTGGTATCTTTCTACCCCCTGTAAAGTTATATAAATTGCATATAATTTGCTAGCAAGTTCGAAGCAACCACTGCAATATGAGAGCAAAAAACAAAATGAGATATTGAAATAATGAACACAAATAGAAACTAATTAATGCAGCACTATATGAAGGACAATTATATGGATATTATAATATATTATTTTTATTAATTTTCATGAATATAAATCAAATATGGTTTTCAAACATGTTGTCCTCACGGTGGTCGGCACGGGCGGTGTCGCTATCTGCTGCTGCTGATAGTCAGACAAGCTACCTTGCCAATAAAATATTGGGGAGCCCAGGATATGCCTGGGGAAGAGCGACCCCAGCCGAAGAAGTGCATTTCATTAACTTTTAACAAAACCAAGCATCTGTCTGAGCAGTGTAACCGTACGGAATGCAGTGCACACCTCTGGTAACACCACATGGCCGCTAGCGTATTATATGACATGAGTTCGCCACCAAACAGTTTTTAAATCTGAGTACTAGGCTTAAAACGGAAGAAGATCGAATAAAATAAAAAGTCTCCGAGATCATTCACGTGTGTCTATTTCGTATTTAATTAGTAATTGGCAATAATTAAGCCGTCCTACAAACTCAGAAGTGGGATAGAACAAACTCCAAGAAACGAAAAACCACAAAAAATTGTTTTCACCGCAATAAACGACGCCGCTTAAAAAAAAAAAAACATAAAAAAACGAAACAAAATGTCTGGATTAGTGGGAGTCGACGCAAATGAAGCAGAAAAGGCGTTTACATTGGTAGACGTGCGTCTTGAGAACAGCTGATGAAAACAACACAAATTTTGTAAGTCAAATCAAAAATGAATGAAAACACGAGGAAACAACTATCTGAAACAGACTTGATTATTTTATCTGCGGTGGAGCAAAATGCAGAGGATGTTTTAAAATGTATGGATGCGGCGGACTTGTCTGCAGGCAAGTTACAATTTTTACTAGGCCTACAACGTCCTCGAAGCGTTTGACCCTTGTAGTAGAAGGCTGCTAATTTTCCAAGACTTCGAACAATTAAATTTGTTATTCCAAATTGAAATAGCCGCGATATGGATCATTTTGGGAGAAAGATGTTGTCGACAACTCCGACGCATTTTTCAAAGACAACTTCCGTATGGAAAGGAGTGCTTTCAATATTCTGGTTGGAATGCTGCCCAATCTCCGCAAGAAAGACACACATTTTCGACTGGCAATCCCTCTGAAGAAAAGAATAGCGATAGCACAGCACTTCTTAAATAACTCTCCTTTATAAATAAACAATTTGAACCATTTAACTTAATATTTTTCGTTTTATTTAAATATTATTGCTCCCACGTTGATGCGCTGCCACCCGAGGGTCCCACCATGGCCAGTTCACTTCTAAAATATTGGGTTAAAAAATTAATTCGAAACAATGTATCCAAATAATAGTAGGCATGTAACTTACCTATATTTCATTGTTAGATTTTCTATCTTGTTCTTCACCTCACTATGAGAAGGTCCAAACTCTTTTAAGGCGTCAGCTATTTCCTTATAAATATGCGAGTTTTTGTCCACAAAAATCTCCTATCTAATGTCAGAATTGATTCAAACTATTTGTTTTAAATATTATATGAATTTATTTACGTTTTCCTTCCTCAGACATTTATTAGCCGGCACAATTGTTTTCGTATGTCAGCTGTTTTTTTGTTGTCATTAGTGATGATAGTTGCGCTGATAGGCAGAAAAGCGCAAAAATGAGCAAAAGCAATCGAATATATCGAATAGACGCACATGCATCCGAAAGCGACACAACTTTTTGCCCCCACTAGGGCCCTATGCTTAACCT
Source organism: Drosophila subsilvestris (assembly GCA_035043285.1). Taxonomy (NCBI): domain Eukaryota; kingdom Metazoa; phylum Arthropoda; class Insecta; order Diptera; family Drosophilidae; genus Drosophila; species Drosophila subsilvestris. The sequence goes on along the minus strand of JAWNNB010001600.1, from coordinate 56,288 downwards.
ATGTAAAAAAACTGCGTCTCCGGCAAGACGCAAAGAAGCATGACGCAGCCCCAGTCTGAACAGCCTATTAACTGTTCCTAGCTTTAGTTTCTGTTGTGTTATAGCCTTTTTACACTGGGGCGCATCTGCTATCGATATCGGCATCGACGCAATGAAGCAGAAAAACCGTTTACATTGGTAGACGTGCGTCTTGAGAACAGCTGATAAAAACAACACAAATTTTTTAAGTCAAATCAAAAATGAATGAAAACACGAGGAAACAATCTGAAACAGACTTGATTGTTTTAGCTGCGGTGGAGCAAAATGCAGAGAATGTTTTAAAATGTATGGATGCGGCGGGCTTGTCTGCAGACAAGTTACAATTTTTACTAGGCCTACAACGTCCTCGAAGCGCTTGGACCCTTGTAAGTAGAAGGCTGCTAATTTTCCAAGACTTCGAACAATTGAATTTGTTATTCCAAATTGAAATAGCCGCGATATGGATCATTTTGGGAGAAAGATGTTGTCGACAACTCCGACCCATTTTTCAAAGACAAAGGATTGCTTTCAATATTCTGGTTGGAATGCTGCCCAATCTCCGCAAGAAAGACACACATTTTCGACTGGCAATCCCTCTGAAGAAAAGAATAGCGATAGCACAGCACTTCTTAAATAACTCTCCTTTATAAATAAACAATTTGAACCATTTAACTTAATATTTTTCGTTTTATTTAAATATTATTGCTCCCACGTTGATGCGCTGCCACCCGAGGGTCCCACCTTGGCCAGTTCACTTCTAAAATATTGGGTTAAAAAATTAATTCGAAACAATGTATCCAAATAATAGTAGGCATGTAACTTACCTATATTTCATTGTTAGATTTTCTATCTTGTTCTTCACCTCACTATGAGAAGGTCCAAACTCTTTTAAGGCGTCAGCTATTTTCTTATAAATATGCGAGTTTTTGTCCACAAAAATCTCCTATCTAATGTCAGAATTGATTCAAACTATTTGTTTTAAATATTATATGAATTTATTTACCTTTTCCTTCCTCAGACATTTATTAGCCGGCACAATTGTTTTCGTATGTCAGCTGTTTTTTTGTTGTCATTAGTGATGATAGTTGCGCTGATAGGCAGAAAAGCGCAAAAATGAGCAAAAGCAATCGAATATATCGAATAGACGCACATGCATCCGAAAGCGACGCAACTTTTTGCCACCACTAGGGCCCTATGCTTAACCTATGTAAAAAAACTGCGTCTCCGGCAAGACGCAAAGAAGCATGACGCAGCCCCAGTCTGAACAGCCTATTAACTGTTCCTAGCTTTAGTTTCTGCTGTGTTATAGCCTTTTTACACTGGGGCGCATCTGCTATCGATATCGGCATCGACGCAATGAAGCAGAAAAACCGTTTACATTGGTAGACGTGCGTCTTGAGAACAGCTGATGAAAAAACACAAATTTTGTAAGTCAAATCAAAAATGAATGAAAACACGAGGAAACAATCTGAAACAGACTTGATTATTTTAGCTGCGGTGGAGCAAAATGAAGAGAATGTTTTAAAATGTATGGATGCGGCGGGCTTGTCTGCAGACAAGTTACAATTTTTACTAGGCCTACAACGCAAGCTGAGCAAGCCCGCCGCATCCATACATTTTAAAACATTCTCTTCATTTTGCTCCACCGCAGCTAAAATAATCAAGTCTGTTTCAGATTGTTTCCTCGTGTTTTCATTCATTTTTGATTTGACTTACAAAATTTGTGTTTTTTCATCAGCTGTTCTCAAGACGCACGTCTACCTTGTAAGTAGAAGGCTGCTAATTTTCCAAGACTTCGAACAATTAAATTTGTTATTCCAAATTGAAATAGCCGCGATATGGATCATTTTGGGAGAAAAGATGTTGTCGACAACTCCGACGCATTTTTCAAAGACAAAGGATTGCTTTCAATATTCTGGTTGGAATGCTGCCCAATCTCCGCAAGAAAGACACACATTTTCGACTGGCAATCCCTCTGAAGAATAGCGATAGCACAGCACTTCTTAAATAACTCTCCTTTACAAATAAACAATTTGAACCATTTAACTTAATATTTTTCGTTTTATTTAAATATTATTGCTCCCACGTTGATGCGCTGCCACCCGAGGGTCCCACCTTGGCCAGTTCACTTCTAAAATATTAGGTTAAAAAATTAATTCGAAACAATGTATCCAAATAATAGTAGGCATGTTACTTACCTATATTTCCTTGTTATATTTTCTATCTTGTTCTTCACCTCACTATGAGAAGGTCCAAACTCTTTTAAGGCGTCAGCTATTTTCTTATAAATATGCGAGTTTTTGTCCACAAAAATCTCCTATCTAATGTCAGAATTGATTCAAACTATTTGTTTTAAATATTATATGAATTTATTTACCTTTTCCTTCCTCAGACATTTATTAGCCGGCACAATTGTTTTCGTATGTCAGCTGTTTTATACCCGTACTCAAAAATAGTTAAGGGTATACTGTATTTGTGGTAAAAGTCGATGTGTGTAACGCAGAAGGAAAATTTTCCGACCCCATAAAGTATATATATTCTTGATCAGCATCAATAGCCGAGTCTCTGTCTGTCTGTCTGTCTGTCCGTCTGTCCGTCTGTCCGTCTTGATGAGCGCCTCGTTCTCAGAGACTATAGAAGCTAGAGCAACGAAATTTTTTTCAGACTCATGTGATATCACACTGTTACAAGTGTATTTCAAAATTTCGCCCCGCCCCTTCCGCCTTCACAAAGAACGAAAATCTGTGGCATCCACAATTTTGAAGATACGATAAAACTAAACGCAGTATCGTAGAGAATGACCATATCTATCAGATTGCCGAATCTGAACCAGATCGGATCATTATTATAGCCAGAATAAAGAAATTAATTTTCAGTTGCTTCCCCACCTCCTCTGGCGCTGCTGACGCTATTCATTCTCTGTCTCGCTCGCACACACTCTGCCCTGTGCAATGCGCGAGCAACCCCTAGCGGAGGAGATGTAGAATCTAAATGGTAGATGTAGAATATTTGTTCTAGATGTATTATCTACATTTTACATGTAGATGTAGTTAACAAATGTAGCAAAAAATGTAAAATGTAAAATTTAAAATTTTTTTTTTAAATTTCAATCATAAGCTCATAAATTTATATACTGACTGAGTACGGGTATAAAAGTAGAGTCGCGACTAGAAGCGACTCACGTTCCTTCTCGTTGTTGTTGTCATTAGTGATGATAGTTGCGCTGATAGGCAGAAAAGCGCAAAAATGAGCAAAAGCAATCGAATATATCGAATAGACGCACATGCATCCGAAAGCGACACAACTTTATGCCACCACTAGGGCCCTATGCATAACCTATGTAAAAAAAACTGCGTCTCCGGCAAGACGCAAAGAAGCATGACGCAGCCCCAGTCTGAACAGCCTATAAATGGAAAAGAAGTGACAGATATGAAAATATTAAGGCAAATTTTAGCGAATTACCAAGCGAATATCCAAACGGAGAAGATGTTAGTGAGCTGAAGATAGGAATAGAGAGCGATCAGAAATTAGTGGAAAGACTCAGACACATGTTTAGAACAGTTTATTTAGAAGCAAAAAGGCCAGACTTACCAGAAACTAAATGGGAAATGAAGCTAAATCTTGAACACGAAAAACCATTCCACTGTCCAGCTAGAAGCCTATCGTACAACGAAAAATCTGAAGTAAAAAAAATGATCGACGATTACATAGAAAAAGGTTACATAAGAGCTAGCGAATCTGAATACGTATCACCCATAGTGTTAGTGGAAAAGAAAACTGGGGAGCTAAGATTGTGCGTCGATTATCGCACACTTAATAAAGGAATGATAAAAGACAGTTTTCCGACACCACTGATAGACGACTTATTAGACAAACTGTCAGAGAAAAAAATATTTACGAAATTAGACTTGAAGAATGGGTACTTTCACGTGTTTATGCACAAAGACTCAATTAAGTACACTTCGTTCACGACTCCTATGGGACAGTACGAGTGGTTAAGGATGCCGTTTGGACTACGAAACGCGGGCGCAGTATTCCAAAGGTTCACAAGCAAGATCTTCGCAGACATGGTAAAGGAAGACAAAGTCATAATATATATGGACGATATAATGATAGCCACAAAAGATAGCGATAGTCACATGAAAATTTTGCAAGAAGTATTAAGACGATTAATAGCAAACAATTTGGAGTTAAGGATAGACAAATGCGAATTCATGAAATCAGAGGTCAAGTATCTCGGCTATTGCATATCAGGAGACGGCATCAAGCCAGACACAAAAGGTATGCAAGCAGTAAAAGATTTTCCAGTCCCAAAGAAAACAAACGAAGTGCAAAGTTTCTTAGGGCTATGTTCATACTTCAGACGGTTCGTACAAGATTTTTCCACAAAAGCTAAGCCTCTTTATGATTTGGTCAAGAAAGACAAAAAGTTCGAATTTGGAGCCAGAGAATTAGAGTGTTTTGAACAGTTGAAAAACAATTTATTAGAAGCACCGATATTAGCGCTATATAACCCTAACGATCCGACAGAACTACATTGCGACGCTAGTTCATTAGGTTTTGGATCTATTTTAATGCAAAAGAAAAGTGACGACAAAATGCACCCAGTGTTCTACTTCTCAAAACGAACGACAGAAACAGAATCTAAATACCACAGCTTCGAACTAGAAACACTTGCTATAATATATGCACTACAACGATTTAGAATATACGTCCAAGGCAACACTTCAAAATAGCAACAGACTGTAGCGCTCTAACCATGACATTAAATAAAAAAATTAAACCCACGAATTGCTCGCTGGGCACTAGAATTACAAAATTACGACTACAAATTAGAACACAGATCAGGAAACAGAATGCAACACGTAGACGCATTAAGCAGAATCACGCAGATACTAACGATAGACACAAACACATTCGAAGAAAATTTAATAATATCCAGAACGAGACGACAAATTGATAGATCTAAAAAAGAGTTACAGCATTCAGAACGTAAGCATTATGAGATGAGAAACGGCGTATTATACAGAAAGAGAGATAACGACACCCTATTATTCTGCGTACCCAACAATATGGAAAGCCACGTACTGTACAAGTACCACGACGAACTAGGACATATCGGCATAGATAAAATGACCGATGCCATAACGAAAAGCTACTGGTTCCCGAACATCAGGTCCAAAGCCAAACAACACATAGAAAACTGCCTCAAGTGTATAGCGTACTCAGCAAAACATGGAAAAGAAGAGGGATTTTTACACAACGTACCAAAAGGGTCAGTACCGTTTGGAGTAGTACATATAGATCATTTCGGTCCTGTCGACAAAGGCAGAGCGAACAAACATATTTTAGTTGTCATAGACGCGTTTACAAAGTTCGTAAGACTCTACACAACAAAAACCACTAACACAAAAGAGGCAGTAAGTGCACTTAAGGATTATTTTCGTGCCTACAGCAGACCTAGGTGCATCATTTCAGACAGGGGAAGCTGCTTTACTTCAAAAGAGTTTACAGAATTTTTAGAGTATAACAACGTTAAACACATAAAGATAGCAACAGGATCGCCACAAGCCAACGGACAAGTAGAGAGAGTGAACAGAAGCTTAGGACCTATGATCGCAAAGTTAGTCAACCCAGAGAAAGGTTTACATTGGGATACAGTAATAGAAACAGTAGAGCACGCACTAAATAACACAGTGCAAAGAACAATTAACGAACATCCAAGTCGAATGCTATTCGGAGTCATACAGAAAGGAGAAGTTTCAGATGTACTAAGCGAGTACCTAAAAGAATTATCCGATCAACAAGTAACAAGGGATTTAAAAACAATTAGATCAAAAGCAAGCACTCAACAGGAAAAAACACAGTCTTACAACAAACAAGCAACAGATTCAAAACGACAAGAGCCCCACGTTTACAAAGACAACGATTTAGTTATGGTTAAAAACTTCGACACTCATATAGGAGTATCTAAAAAACTCATTCCAAAATTCAAAGGGCCTTACAGAATTACGAAGGTATTGAGAAACGATAGATACATATTAGAAGACGTGGAAGGATTCCAACAGTCAAGAATACCTTACAAAGGAGTATGGGCAGTTGCAAATATGAAACCATGGTTAGCAAAAAGTAACGATGCAAATGTCACAGAAAAACAGATCGAACAAAATGAGTGTAATACATAAAATATCAAATAAAACTAAACAAATAATACAAACAATAAAGAAACTAAAACTAATAGAGTTCAGGAGCACTCCGGTCAGGATGGCCGAGTTGTAGCAATATATTAAGTATTAAACACTACAAATAAGATAACTACATGTAATTAATAATTAAGAGCGAGTTGGCATCTCTCAAACTATCGAGACAGTGCGTGAGAGATACCAATAGTAGGCATCGTACGAAGGGTATCGATGAAGAAGGTGATCGAAGCGACACTTCCGAATTAATAGGCGAGCGAGCAAGATAAAAAGAGAAGAAGATCGAATAAAGTAAAAAGCCTCTGAGATCATCCACGTGTGTTCATTTCTTATTTAATTAGTAATTGGCAATAATTAAGCCGTCCTACACTATATATAGTGCATAAGTTTTGAGAATAAAACAGTTCGAATTTACAACTCGTCTCATCAACAACACCATTTGTGGTCCTTCGATCCGGACTCATTATTGAGAATAGTCTCGAGAATAGAAGTCGCATCAACATTTGGTCCATCGAGCCTCTGAGTTTCCCCCACCCGCGGTAAGAAATTCAGACATATCAGCACCAGAGCCCTGTTATCCCCCACCAGTGGTAAGAAACAGAATAGTATAAAACCTTGACTTTTATAGCAAGGTAGCTAGTGGCAACTAAACACGATAGCATAAAACCTTGACTTTTATAGCAAGGTAGTATCGGAAGCATCGAGCCCCTGTCATCCCCCTCCGTGGTAAGAGGCAGAATCGCATAAAACCTTGTCTTATATAGCAAGGACGCTAGCGGCAAATCGATAGAATAGTGTAAAACCTTGGACTGAGTGCCAAGGTCGTTATCAACAACCAAAAAGTCGATACTAAAACTCTGATCCCTCCCAAAAGTTGTAAGGGACGAGTATATAAAATCGCACAAAACACCTAAAAGCCTAAGTGAACACATCTCAGTTGTGAGTCGGGGCACAACGTGGTCAACTAGGCGACCACAATAAAAACTCCCCCAACGGTTCACTTAGGACTAAAAAGGCGAAACTAAATAGGCCTAAAAAATGGGCACGAACCGGCAAAGATTGCAAGAGGAACAGGATCTTTTAGAAGAAGGATAGATGAGCCTGCTGCAGGAGGTAATAAATAAAACTCTTACCAAAAACAAAGCCACAGACAGCCTGAAAAAACTGGATGCAATTAAAGGAGAGATAGAGGCAAACCATAAAAAGTTAATGAAAGATGGTATCGGGAAAGAGGAGTATTTTGTACAGGATATATTTGAAAATCTAATGGAAAACGCCGCTATGCTAAAAAAAATGCTGAAGTGCGAAGGAGCGGTTGTATTAGAGAAGAATATAATAGATGACAGGTACTATAGTACAAACAACGCAGATGAAAGGCCCTGCGGTTCAAACGAAGGAGCCGGAAGTATCGAAGAGATGGCATCAACAAGTGCGGAAGTAGTTTCCCCAGAAGGAAAGTATTGCAACTGGTGCGATCACCTTAAGGACGAGATAGACAGCAAGGCGTTCAGTGAGATTACTCTATACGAAATTCAGGCCATGGAAGCAACACTCGCGACGATAGTAAATCTATATAATGAGTGCATAGATGGTTCAGAAGACTTTCGAAAAGAATATAATACTAGAATATCTGAATTTGGGCGAAAATTGACATACTTCAAAAGCCGGTTAAACATAAAATCTGAATATCATACAGAGACCGGATTTAGAAGCCAAGTAGAGCTTGAAAAGGTTAAAATACCGCAGTTCAGAGGCGACGTTAAGGAATGGACGACATTCCGCGACATATTCCAAGAGATGATACACGATCAAAAGAAAATACATAACACGGACAAAATGATACGGCTGAGAAACGCATTAAAAGGAGAACCAGCTCGTCTAATTCAACACTTGCCAACAACAAGTGTCAACTATGAAATAGCATGGTCAACGCTCAAAAAGAGGTACAACAACAAGAGGATGTTATTTACAGCGCAATGGGACAGACTTCTGGATCAACCAGGAATTAAAAGCGACAATGCGGAAGATGTAAGACAGCTACTTGATACAACTAATGAATACATAAATGCCATAAAAGTTTTGGGCATAACCATTTGTGATAATGACCCTTTCATCGGACGAATAATAATCCGGAAGCTCTACAAATAAGGAATGCGACACTTTGAGCAGGATATTAAAAAAAACAGAGAAGTTCAGGAGCTAGCAGATGTGCTACAATTCCTGGAACAGCAGCATCAAACATTAACAGCGGTAGGAGGAAATGATTACGCTACCAGAGAAAGAAAGATATATCAACGACAGGAAACGCCGGCCTACTCAAAAACAACAACAAAGGAGAAATATTGCAAATATTGCAGTCTAGGAGGTCATTGGATACCGGAGTGTCGTAGATTTGAACGGTTAACGCCGGAAAGTCGATTAGAATTGGCAAAGAAAACAGTTTATGTCTGCTTTGTTTAAAACACAACAGGAACGAGCTACGAAAAATAATAAAAAGTGTAAAAAATGCTACAGCAATCATTACGAATTATTACATATTGAAGGCAAAAAACCCCCAGAAAATGCAACGACAATGACATCCAAAAACGCGTCAACTGTAATCCTGGCTGTTGGGACTTCCTCGTCAAAGAGCGATAACAAAAATACACGGGCTCAGCGAGACGCTAGTTGGTGAATCAAAACACAAAATTAAAATTGAAATAACACCACGATTCCTGAGCAACCATAAAGAAGAAGTAGAAGCTGCCGTCTTGTCGTCATTAACCAGTGCACAACCAGACAAATCTTTCGAATACGAAATGGAAAAATGGAAAAATTATCATCTGGCTGATCCATTGTTCAATAAATCAGACAGAATCGATTTGGTACTAGAAGGAGAAGTGTTCGCAAGGATTCTGGAAAACGGTGTAGTGAAAATTGATGGCAGTCTCGGACAGTACACCAAGTTTGGTTGGATAATATCAGGCATAGTAAATATACCAACATCGAAAACCGTCACGTCAGCAGTAACAAATTTGGAACGATTTTGGGAACTGGAAGAAGCAGAAGAGCAAGACGCAAATACAGAAGAAACCGAAAAATGCATGGAAGTATACAGCAGCACTGTCAAACGCGATGAAAATGGACAATTTACAGTGAAAATACCATTAAAAGATTACGAAGAGGGCATAGTACCCGAAATATATCCCCACCATCAAAAAGAGGAAAATACCCTTTCCGAGCAGAATAAAGACACGGAACAGAAGCAGAAGAAAGAAGACAATCAAATACCAACCTTTCCTCAATATGCAAAGCAGGAAGAGAAAATCGAAGAAGCAGCAATTAAAGAAGAAGTCGAAGAACAAAAAGCCGACGAAAAGAAAGAACCCGAAGCAAATAAGGACGACGGAGAAAAATATTTAAACACAGAGAAAAAAACAACTCTGGAGCCGAACGATGCTTACCAATGCACGTTCACGGAAACCAAACCACTTCCAAACTGGGTGAAGTTAAAAGAAGACAACGACTGGCTCCTCAGAAAGGATAAGAAGAATTTAACCCATACAAAAAGCAAAGAAAATCATACCCGAAAAGGAAAAAACTCTCGTCTATTTTGTACACCAAGCAAAATAAATGGCAAAGACGTTTTGACACCAGGAAATTTTCAAATTAGCAAATCTACATTGCTAAACCCAGTTCCAAAAGAAGATGTAGCCATAACATCTCTTCAAAAGTGGAAACTGGTTCAAAGGATTCAAAAGAACTTTTGGAAAAAATCCAAGGATATGCTACAAAAGCTAAAAGAACTCAGCTTTCATCTCGAAAAGAAGTACTGCGGATTCTTCACACTGATGCGGTATGTACGGAAGAAGGTCAAATTCAAAGACGGTCGCCATAACCCCGTCAGACCCCCGGCAAGATGTTCAAACCATGAACAGAACTCTACGCCACACCACACCGCGGCAATCTCAACCTTTGCGGACCATGGGCAATATGTTCATAATAATGAACAGGATCTAGCACCAAGCACGGTGCAATTATCACAATTCTGGCGTACAGCGGGCAAGATGTTCATAGACATAAAAAGAACAGATAGCAGTTCACGCCGCACATAAATACAGTCCACTTGAAGGAGGCCTACAAAGCCGCAGCTATCTCAACTCTAGCGGATCGCGGGCAAGATGTTCATAAACATGAACAGGAACGATACAGGCCACCCCATAAATAATACAGTCCACTTGAAGGAGGCCACTTGAGAAAAGGGACACCTAAATCTAGGATCGGTTCGACCATTAAGTCATCTACATGGGTCGCGTCGAACCCGAATCGGTCGACACACTTGCCGCACAGTCGCACACACTTGTCACTATCAAGGATGATCGTGGGAACAAGTGCCGCACATTTGTCTTTTCTTAGCGTAGGTGTTAGTTTAAATATGTTAGAGTTTCCTATTGTAGCAATATATTAAGTATAATAAACACTACAAATAAGATAACTACATGTAATTAATAATTAAGAGCGAGTTGGCATCTCTCAAACTATCGAGACAGTGCGTAAGAGATACCAATAGTAGGTATCGTACGAAGGGTATCGATGAAGAAGGAGATCGAAGCGACACTTCAGAATAAATAAGCGAGCGAGCGAGATAAAACGGAAGAAGATCGAATAAAATAAAAAGTCTCCGAGATCATTCAATGGTGTCTATTTCGTATTTAATTAGTAATTGGCAATAATTAAGCCGTCCTACACTATATATAGTACATAATTTTTGAGAATAAAACAGTTTTTACAACTCGTCTCATCAACAACACCATTTGTGGTCCTTCGATCCGGACTCATTATTGAGAATAGTCTGGAGAATAGAAGTCGCATCAACATGAATTATATTACAAAAATAAGTATTGGGAAATGTCTCAAGAACTTAATAAAGAAAAAAAGAGAATTCAATTTTATAGGAAGAAGGTACATAAGCTGCAAACATCTTTAAGGATCGAAAAATACAAGAAGCTTCGATATTCGAAAGAGTCACGTAAACGGGAAAATATATTTACAATGATAGACAAGAATAAAATGATATCAAAAAATTCCAATTCGGTTTGCAAAATGCTCCTTAAAAATAAAACTTCCTGGCATGAGGATGAAAAAATAATTGCTCAAAGCATACATTTTTATTCTGCCAAGGCATATGATTTTATGCGAAATGATTTGGGGTTAAATTTTCCGTCTAAATCATCTTTGGGTAGATGGGCTCCTGTGAAATGTTTTGTCCCAGGCCCAAATGAGAGTTTATCAAACCGTTGATTACAATTTTTTCAAAAATGGATGCAAAAAGTAAGCATGCCGTATTAATTTTTGATGAAATCTCAATAAGAAAGGGCCTGCATTATAATTCACACCGAGATGAAGTGGAAGGGTTTGTGGAAAAAACATCTCAACTGTGCAAGCAAATTTCTGTATTCATGGTTAGGGGGCTCTATGTGAGTTGGAAATATGTTTTAAGTTACTTTGCAATATCCACTGGGCTGACTTCTCTGAAGTTAAAGGAAAAAATTGATAATAATATCAAAGCTGCTCATAAATTGGGGCTTAATATTAGAGCAATTGTATGTGACCAGGGATCAAATAACCGCGGCGCCTTCAAAAAATTTGGGGTGAACTTGAAAAATCCATATTTTAAAGTCGATGATCATAAAATTTTTGCCATCTACGATGTCCCACATATTATAAAATCATTACGAAATATCTTAATGAAAAATTGTATCGAAACACCTGATGGACCAGTATCATGGAAAATAGTTGAAAAACTGTTTGAAATAGATACTAATAACTCTTCTACTAGACTATGTCCAAAATTAACACGTAAGCACATAAGCCCCAATTCATTTGAAAAGATGAAAGTGAAATATGCTACACAAGTATTTAGCCACACGGTATCCTCTGCAATCAAAACATTAATTGAAAGTGGCAATTTCGATGATTGCAGGGATGTAGCTATTCAACTGCTATTTTCTTCGAAAGGGTAAATAAAATGTTGCTTAAACAGCAATAATCTAAGTGATAAAACCCCAATGAAGTCAGCTGTACAAAAGAATAACAATGTGGAAAAGTACATTATGGAAATGAGAGAGTATTTTGAGAAGTGTCGTTATCCCAGCAATGTATATTGTATTGATGGACTTATTCTCTCTATGAATTCAATACTATTGCTTGCACACGACGTATGGAATGAAAATACAGATGTTTACTTCTTGATTTTGTCTCGACTGAATCAATATGCATTGGAGAACCTTTTCTATCTAATAAGAAGTAGAGGGGTTACCAACAATAATCCAATGTTCTTCGAATTCAACGCAATCATTTCAAAAATGTTGTCAATGAAAATCATTACTTCAAAAAGTACAACTGGAAACTGTGAACCGGATGATGACAACATGCTTATAAATGTGATTGATGAGGTAAAGCGAGAAATTCATGTCGAGATCTCGGAGAACAAAGAACAGTTCCCTTGCCAAGCTGTTGCCTTAGAAAAATGCAATAATGACCATAACCCTGATAGAACCTAGACTATGGAATTTTCTTCCACTAATATTATTAGTGCAAGTAGTGAAAACGCATTGCGTTATTTTACAGGTTTCGTGTTGTATAAGTCGCAACAAAAGTTTAATTGCGACACCTGCGGCGAACTTTTAAAGGACAATATTATAAACTGCGAAAATTCAGAGCAATTTTTGTTCAATAAAAATTTTAAAAGTATTAATAATAATTTAAAGCTTAAGGCCCCACAGGACAATTTTTTTAATTTAATTAAATCACTTTACAATATATTCCATGATATCTTGATTAAAAACCCCCATATGCGGAATATCAAGCAAATTATTTATATCCAATGCATTTTACAAACTGAAAGCGATGTGAGATACAGCAAATGGTTTCTGAAACACACGTCTGCAGTGTACATAGAAAACATATATGTTGAGCTAGCGAGCTTTTTCACTAGCTGTTTTCTTTATTTTGTAAATAAGAAGTCGATGGTTTAGTTCAGTATATTTAGTTTATTAGTTGCGCGGTATAGGGTCCGGCAACGATCAATAATGCCCTTGTAGATAGAACGCGATTCGTATGTCCGTATGTAAGACCGAATATATGCTGTTATGTATTATACAAGGTGCGAGCAAAGATTCTACAATACAACAAGATGCGTAACGAGGAAGAACTAAATGTATGACAGCAGAGCAATTTTTCAAGAAATCTAACTCCACACTTGCGTATGTGTTAGTGCGCTACACAAAATGTATTCTATTTTTAGATTCTCGGCTGGCTCGTATTTGTCTGTAACATACAAACATACACATCCATGTGTATGATTGTGTGTGCTTTCCAATTTTTTCCGTCTGAATCCAAATTTCGTATTTCGTAAAAACTGCTCAATTCTTAATGATGAAAACGAAACTAACCTCCTGTAACTGCTTACGAAAGCAAATACGAGCGATGGTGCGATGGGTAAGCTGTTTGCCTACGGACAGTGTGAGCCAAGTTCAAGTCTCAGCGAAGATAAGGTGATGATTAGTTTTTTTTTTCGGTATTTTTACTTTCAAATCAAACTTATTAAATGTTAAATAAAAATTGTTTGAAAAAACCAATATTCCAAAGAAAAAGTATAATATTATGGACCAATGTGTAAAATGCACTCAAGAGAGCAACCATTCATCGTGGTTCAAAGAATCAGATGAATGTTTTGAACATAAAATAAGCATGATGGACAAATTAATAAGAGTATTGCTCTATAAACATTGCAAGTGGCTAGTTATTCCAGACAGAGTAAAAACAACAAATAAGCTTAATATTCTTCGGCACAAATAATAATAATTTTGGTAGATTAGATATAGATAATAGGTTAAAGAAAAAAAAGGAAAAAAAAGAAATAAACAGAAAAAAGAGAAAAAAAAAAGAAAAACAAAATTTACTTGTACTGAGTGTGGCTTGAACTCGCTGCTGCTCAACTTCGTTTTTCAGCCAGCCACTTAGACCGCTGCGCCACGGACTTAGGAGACGTAGAATCGTCAATATGTCAACTTGAATCCTTTGTTGCGACAGAACATACCAAAAAATGCACTCACAAAACCAAGCGCTCAAACACGGACAACACAACGCACACATAGAAAAATCGAAAATCCACATCGAAAATCCACGCTACAAATTTCGTGTGCTTTTCAGTAGTATGGGCGTTACGCATCTTGTTGTATTGTAGAATCTTTGGTGCGAGGGTATGTTCTTGCAGGTTCAAGACCAGATCAAGACGAAAGAACGTGAGTGCGATAATGATGACGATCAATTAAAGACTATATGAGGGCAGGCGGACCGAATTGCCCGTGCAATTTAATTTAATTTTTATTTTATTATTATTGTTTAGAGTGGGGACGGCGTTGGCGGGGCAGCCGCTCTGTGGGCATTCCAGCCACACTTCGCTGTTAGCATTCCAGCTACGCAAGCGGCGGCCCTCGCTCTCGCTCTCATAGATGAGAGTATTGTTCCCCCCGGCGACGCGCATCTCACCACGATCGCGCTCCCGCCCACGCTCCCGCTCTCGCTCTCGCTGCCGACAGCCCTCGGCAGCTTGAGCGCATCCAAACTCTACTTACGCCATACATCCAAAGCGAGACGGTTCCGCACGCGCCCTCTCTACGAATAAAGACCCTTATATATTTTGAAACCAGTGAATTTTTCTTTGGACTTGCGACTTTGGGATCTGACGAGCGAAGCCCCTACAGCTGAACATTGGTCCTTCGAGCCGGATCGTCCAAGTTCTGCCTTCCCCAATAAGGAGAACATTCCATCCAGCCTTCCAGCACGGCATCGCTTCATCACTTCATCGCCCCAAGATAAGTACGATTTTCGTCTACCAGAACTCGCCTCCATTCGCGATTTTTTGTTGGTCCGAAATTCCTCAAAGTCCGAGGTCCGCGATATAAGTGCATATATATATTCTTATATATGTACTTCTTTCCTTCTGTTCCGTTCTTTCGTGTCTTTTCCTCTTTCGACACCGCCATATTATCGGCGATTCCGGCCGTTCTCCGTTCATTCAACTCCAACTACCAGTGCTACGGTAGTTTTTCCAGTCCTTGTGTCCGTCCATAATTCGCGGAAGAATTAATAAAACACAATTAATTTAAAAGTGCATTCCGCGCATATGTATGTACGCACATTCCAGCCCATGAGAGCTTGCGTACATACACACACACCGACATCCATACACACATCTCCAAGTGCACGACCTACCCCAATACCACATACGTTGGCACACTCCGAGTGCAACAACAACAATCCATCCATACATATATATATATCCATATCATCATTCCTACATACATATTTCTAAATTTATTTCCATAGTTGGCTACCAACTATATATACGTCTATACATATATAAAACCCCACAAGAAAATACCAAATCCCGGCATTAAATACCGCACTCCACTACTCCGCGCAAGACCCCTATTTAATTTTAAAGCAGTGATTTTGTGCAATTCATGCTCTCCAGCCACCTTTCTTGATCGCCACACCCACTCAAAAAGCCAACAGTGTCCAAATAAATTACTCGCGACCCTGGCACGGCGCATTTCCAATAATTAGTTGACAATTTAATTCGCCAATTGGCAAAGTGTGGTTCGGTGTTTTTGTTGGTCTTTTTTTGGTCCGTGCATTAGTGGTGGCCCTATCCAAAAACTATCGGCATCATTTCCTTGCGTCCATCCGAATAGGACACGTGAAAACGTCAATTTATTTAAATTAAAATAACCTTTCCTCGTCCGAAAAAATTTTCTGCAATTAAGATAGAAAAAATATAATAAAGAAATATTTTTTTTGATAAAAAATAATTTTTTATTATATTTTTTTTGGTGTCCGTGTCACTTCCGTCCGCCTTCCATCCGCCAATAACCCGGTTCTGCGCACGATTGCGTCAAGAGGTAACCGGAGGAACAGCGCACTAACAATATTTATAAAATATTGCCACAACCAGTGTGACCGTTCCTCTCCTCAGCTCTGCTCAATATAAAATCACTCATTGTTTGGGATCTCTCACCTTCAGGTGATCTCAAGCAATCCGAGTCGATCGAATTATTGCATTCCAGCTAGCTCGAGGCCTTTTTTCTGCCGGCCGTCCATAATTGGGTTGTCTTTCCGAACGAATCTTGGGTTCCTGACGTTTTTTCGAGACAAGTCTACTCTGTCCCTCACAGACTTCCGAGACCGATTTTCGTCGTTGCGTGGTTGAGTCCGTAACATGCCAACAGGCCCTCCGGACGGCAAGAAGCTTTTGCCTGTCACCTCTTCCAGCCGATTACGCACCTCTTCCGCCTCCGGAACTACTCCGACACACAAGGTCAAGGCACCTCTCACTCCGCGAGCAGCCAGTAGTAGCCCGGCAAGGACCAAATCGGTTTTATTTCCGTCTCCCGTCACCCTTAAGGTTCCGACCGTGACCAAACAAGATCCGACAGGCTCCTTCATCCGTAGCCCCGTCAGCTCTCGCCACTTCACCAAAATGGCTCAATCCGCCACCTCTGTCGCTCGGACCGAATTGGTCGCCGCCATCGGCCGACTGTCTCACCTGGCAGAGCGCATCACCGCCGCCCCATCCGCCCCTCTGTCCGAGGTCCGCCGAGGTCAGATCCTCAGCATGTGGACGGATGTCGAGGCCGAATACAAGGCCTGCTCCGCGGTGATGGCTGACGAGGATCCAGAAATCCAAGCGGACATCCGTGAGACATACGGCGAGTGCTACGGAATATTCGAACAGTGTCTCAGTGACCTCAATGCCCAACTGGCCCCCGCCACAGTCCTTCCTTCTGCACAGCCAGTCCAACAGGGCGGCTGTCGACTGCCTCCCGTCAATATAGAGGTTTTCTCAGGGGACTACGTCCGCTGGCCCACATTCCGGGATCTGTTCACGGCCGTCGTAATCAACAATCCCAAATTGTCTCCGGTAGAGAAGTTATACTACCTCACCGAGAAGACCAGGGGCGATCCGAAGGCCATCGTAGAAAAATCCCCCCTCACAAATGACGGTTTCGAGTCCGCATGGTTGGCTCTCCGCAGCCGATATGAAAATAATCGGCTCCTGGTGACCAATCAAATTAACATTCTCCTCTTCTTGCCCCGCGTAACTTCCGAATGCAGTCGTGCTTTGAAGGAGCTTCAAAGTACGATGCAGGGAGTCCTAAATGCGCTAGCGGTCTCCAACGTTTGCACGGACAACTGGGACAGTCTGCTCGTTACAATCTGCGCTTCCAAATTGCCGAAGTTGAGCCGGGCGTTGTGGGAAGCGTCCGTTACGGACAAAAAAGAGGTTCCGCCCTGGAAGGAAATCGACTCCTTCCTCACTCAGCGCTATCTGACGCTCGAGGCTATTGAGAGCGACCCTTCCACTTCCCGAGACGCTACGAATCCGTCACCCGCCAAAGGCAGTCAGAATCCGCCATCCTGGCGAATCCAGTCTAATCCGTTCCGTTCCCAAGGCAGTCCTGTTCCAAGGACGGCGCACTCATTCCATAACAACGTGGATCCTACCAAGAGCACGTGTGATCTCTGTTCCAAGGAAAATCACCCAATCCGACTCTGTCCTCATTTCCTACAAATGACCGTTGATGCCCGCTCCAGCTGCATAAAGCAAAAGCAGCTATGCTTAAATTGCTTCGCAAAAGGCCATTTGCTTCGAGAATGCCAAAGCTCCCACAACTGCAACACTTGTGGAGGACGACACCACACGCTTCTGCATCGTGACAATCCCGTGTCCAGTGATTCCAATTCCACATCCGTATCCAACTCCACAGCCTGGCCAGACGTCGATCGACCAGTATCTTCCGCAGAAAAGTCAAGTTCTTCCGAACTTCCGACTAACGTTCAGACGTATTTCGCCTCCGGCACAAGCTCCGTCCTTCTAGGCACGGCAATCATTAATATTTGCCACCTGGGGAAAAATTTCCGCGCCCGCGCCCTGATCGACTCGGGCTCCGAGGCAACGTTCATTACGCAACGCCTTTTCAACACGATTCAATTGCCATTCCAACGTATTGAGACCCAGGTCTCCAGCCTCAATCAGACTGTATCCGCTCAGTCCAATAAGCTCTGTCAGCTTTCCATTCGCTCTCCAAAGAGGCCGGGCTTACAATTAAACGCCGCAGCCTATGTTATCCCGGAATTGGCAAAAAATCTTCCGTCGCATCCGATCTCGACAAGTTTATTGAAAGACTTGCCAGGTCTTCCATTGGCGGATCCTAACTTCTTCGAGAGCTCACCAATCGATGTCCTGATTGGAGCCGATGTCCTACCATCCGTAATGTCAAGCGGCTTACAGCCCAACATATGTGGCTCTCTTCTTGGCCAAGAAACCATTTTTGGTTGGGTGCTCACTGGTCCCGTGTCCAATACGGCGAGCCATAAAGTTGCATCCTTTTCGAGTCAAATTTCCAGAGTAGCTTCCAATCTTCCAACTGTGACCAAGCGCACTTCTAATGCTTATTCGACTTTTTCATTTCGTCCTAGCCACCAACATCAAGACATGGCCACTCACACTTCTACACGTTCCCGTTCAACCCGCAGATCGGATCGCACATGTTCACAAGGTAACAGTTCCTACCAATGCCGAGTGTGCCCCGGAGTCCATCCGTTGAGGAACTGCCGGAAGTTCATCCGAATGAACGTCGAGGAGCGACTCCGAACCGTGTTAGTACATAAGTACTGCTCGAACTGCCTGGCTCACGAGCATTCGGGAAAGGACTGCCGCAGTGGGGACTTATGCGAGGTTTGCAACCGCAACCACCACACACTGCTCCACCTGCCCGGGTCTCGGCGCCCCGCTGGCTCCTCTTCGGCACCGTCGCCTTCACCTCCGTCCTCCCGCGCCGAACGGCGGCCTCGTCTTCCGGTCAGCCGACCCGTTTTCGGGACTCCAGCCCCGATAGAAACCTCCTTGCTCCATCACCGGAGCATAAACGTCCTTCCGACGGCACGTGTGGTCCTAGGCCCAAGACCTAGGCCTTCTTTGCAATCCTGCAAGGGGGGAGAATGTTTAGAGTGGGGACGGCGTTGGCGGGGCAGCCGCTCTGTGGGCATTCCAGCCATACTTCGCTGTTAGCATTCCAGCTACGCAAGCGGCGGCCCTCGCTCTCGCTCTCATAGATGAGAACAATTATTATTTTTTTTTTAATTCAATTTTTTTATATATTTTTTAATTTTTATTACTATTAATTATTTTTTAAGTACAAGTTTAATTTTTCCCTAAATTGCGATGCACTACTGATTTTCTTTAGGTTTTGTGGTAGCTGATTCCACAGACGAATAGCATGTACATATATATAACTGCCGGTCGGAACAGCGAAGCTTGTAACGGATATTAATAATATTGTTGGTTCTTGCAGACGCACCAAAACGCATCTTTTCATATAAAAAGCTCGGTTCTCTTGTGTAAACGATTTTATGCAACATTATTCAAGTTCTGTAGTCTTTCCAAGTTTCAAACTTTATCTGATTGATGCTGTCAGCCAAACTGGATATGTGCTCACCCCTCTTAACATTGAAGACATATCTAGCTACATTATTGTATGCTACTTTTAGCTAATCATTTATTCTGCTTAGCGGACAACTAACATACATTTGGACATCATCGGCATACATATGAACTTTACACTTGGACAACGAACCAGGGAGAACATTAACATATAAGGAGAAGAGGAGTGGACCAAGGATTGAACCTTGCGGTACACCGCGTCTCACAGGTAGATGTTGATATTTCACTGTCAGTTATCACAGCTTGGCTTCTTTCATGCAGATAGGTCGATATTAGTTTTACTGCAGTGTTAGTAAAATTAAAGAATTTGTTCAACTTAGTATATAGGATATTGTGATCTTCCGTGTCAAAAGCTTTACTGAAGTCCAATAGTGTCAGAAATGTAACCTTACTATCGTCAAGTTCCGCTCTAATGTTTTCTGTGACATCTAAAATGGCAGTAGTACAGCTTCGGAATTTACGGAAGTTGGATTGTTTATTGCACAATGAGATTTTCGAGTACCTTTGATACGGCAGTATAGTGGCCTGTAGTCATTATTTTCCTTTGGAACTGGGATTACTTTGGCCAGTTCCCACTGATCTGGGAAACTTGATGTTGTAAGCGCAGTGTTGCATATATGAGTTACATGATTGATTATCCTATGCAGAATCATTGTAATAAATATGGGATGCAGATTATCCATACCAACAGTATTTGATTAAATTTCAAGAACAGAACTTAGGACATCACTGGGAGTTACGCACATAAAACTAAAGTTTTTATCACGGTCAGTATTTGTTACGGTGTCAATGTAAGGGTTTGTCATGATATCAGGTACGGTCGATTGCACAAATTTTCTGTTCAGTTTGCATCAGCAGTAATTTTAGGGAAGCTTTCCGGTTTCCTATGCCAAGTTTTTTAAGCTCGCCCTATCTTTGCTTAGTTGTTATTGCGTTGTTAAATTCAGCGTAATGGTGACTTTTTTCAGTTGAGAACATTGGATTTACTGTCCGTCTTAAAATTTTTAACTGCTGGTAATGCTTAGGAGTCTTGTATCTCTTAAATCATTCCTAGAAAATACTGGTACATCAGTTTGGTCATATAAGAGAATTTTATTAATATCATTAACGAAAAAAACATCTAGTAGCGTGTTAGTAGTATTAAAAAAGTGTGTTGGCATAGACGAATTAACAAGGTTTAAACCTAAAGAAGACATTTCATCGGCAAGGTGTCGTTCAGTTAGCATATTTCTGTTAAAGTCTCCAGTTAGGCCTATATCTTCGTAACTTAAAGATAATGTCGTAATTGTGTCAATTGCATCTGAGTAGTCAATAAGACGATTAGGTCTATAAAGGCGGCCAATAAGAATACTTGTTGAACTCCCTCTACCAGTGACTTCAAGAAACAAGTACTCTATTGCGCTTCCACTGGGTTGTTTACATACTACTTTGGATTTCAGTTTGTTGTTAATGTATATCGCAACCCCACCTGTATGACCTTCTCGATCAAATCGATATAAATCATATCCGTCACAAGAAATCAAGACATTGTTTAGCTGAGAGACAAACCACGCTTGGACTTCACAAACAAATACCTGAACTCTTCAATTTTTTGGCATAGACTTTGTGCATTTATATGGCATATTTGTAAGCCGATTTTCTGCTTAGCAAGAACCTTGATAAGTGTGTTGCTATTCCCTGTGGATCTACTTATATTAGTGCGCATATTTTTCCTATAAGTAGCACACGCAATTTACAAATTAAGTATATGTCAGATCATAATAATATTCCCTGTGTATTTTGGTCTGTCGGTTGTCTACAAATCCCCTTTTTAATTGTTCTCAGTGTATTATCACTGTTCCCTTTGTACTTCGGTCTTTGTCGTATGTCTCATCTCCTTGGTCGAGTTGCAGTTGTTTCTTTGACGGCCCAGGAGTTCATTAGCGAGTGTGTTCTGAGGAACTCGCTCGGAGAGGATCAAAGGAGCGAGAGAAAGGGAGCACACGTCAAGCGTGTTCCTCTGCGGTAGTAAGTGTGAGAGAGGTAGATATAGAGACAAATGGAAATTGCGTGAGGAGCAATAATTGTCTCGTAGCTCTAGCTTGCTATACCGAGAAAGTAGTTGCGTTTGAGAGTTTGCCCACACCACGTGCCAAGCGGAGTAATTTTCTATTGACGTAGAACCCTTTCAAAATGGCGGATCCAAATCATGAAAATTTTAATATACGATAAAACTAAAAACGCAGTACTGTAGAGAATGCCCATATCTAGCGGATTGTCGAATCTGAGTAAGATCGGATTATTATAATAGCCAGAATAAAGAAATTCATTTTCGGTTGCTTCCCCCAACACCTACGGCGCACAGTGGGGCCTCAGCCGCAAAGAGGTGACAAAAGTCAATGCATTTTTTTACCAAGTATTCATTTTTATCAATATTCAAAAACTGCTTCCTTGCACAGACAGTTCTAGAGAAAAACGTACTTTCCAAACCATTAAATTTTTTGGTTGTTTTTCAACTTTGACTTGAATTTTAAAAAGTATAATTTTGCTTTCCCAAAATATATTTTGTACGTGCTCTTTGCATATTTCTTTACCTAAGTCAAAGGTCCATACGTGCAGTCTTGGGTTTTTTGGCTTCTATATCGATAAAAGTGACGCTACCTCGCTATCCACAAAATATTTCGGAAATACAAAAATGTACTTTTTTTAAATTCAGGTTGTGCGATACTATTTCAGGCTGGGATATGCTTTCAGTCCTGCCCAGGGTTCGCTACAAGAAATTTGTAGACTTGGAACCTTTGGTGACTCGCGACTGGCCTTTTTGTGACCGAAAAGGGAGTTGGGCTATGCGTAGTGTTGATTTTTCTGTAGAAATAACTCGGGAACACTTCGTTTTGGTTTTGGTTATTTTCTGTCTTTATTCGTTTAATTGCTTTTATATATGACCTTGCTATTACTTGTGGTTTGTCGCAGTGTGTGGGTTCTTGCTGACTCGTGGTAAAGCTGCCAGGTGTGCGCTTGTAGTTTTTGGCGGTTCGAATGCCGAGTATCTTGACTGGTGAATTGCCCAGGTATTGTCTCTGGGATTCCGGCTGATGATGCTGTCCGGGTATTGTCTCTGGGATTCTGGCTGATGTACTGCCTAGGTATTGTCTCTGGGATTCTGGCTGATGAACTGCCCCTTCTTCGGTGCATCTTGCGCTTTTTATGTTCTTTACCGGTGATCGACTTCGTACGTCAGATCCCGTCGCCAGCAACTTTTTACATGGATTTCCGCTTATTAGTTACACGGTCGTGTGTTACTTATATTTATGCTTAATCGGTAAAAGATATTGTACCACTTCCATAAAGATGGGTCAGTGGGTTTGGATTGATTTCTGTTGCGTCTGTACTCCGGGAATCGTATGGTGAATCGATGTGGGTTATTAGTTTTGGGAATTGGGCGCGAGCATTTTATGCTGACTTGACTTGTGGTGCAATAATTTCATGATATTTCCTATGCAGGTCAACTGACGCTGGCGATTGTGAAATATCGTAAGAGTGGGAAGACCGAGAATTGGCCTACTTGCCTCATTGCGAACAACGCAATGGGTTCGGTGCTTTAATTTTTCTGTTTGCATGTCGAGACTTGTCGATTGTGCGACACGTGATACGGGAAGTGCAACGAGGGTTCTTCCAACTCTTCTTGGCAGGGGATAATTCTAGATATACCGTGCTTCTTCTATTAGGGTGTAGATAGAATAGCTTAAGGAAATGTAGCGATCCATGGTTCCCATGGTTCGTTACAATGTCAAAGTTGAAAAACAAAAAAAAATAATGTACTAATGAAACTATATACTCAGGTACACTCAATAATTTAACCATTTTTAAATTTTCGCTATATAAATTATGTTGTTAGCTATTAATCCATTTGAACGTAGGTCTTTTTAACTTCGACCTACCTTTTTCAAAAGTTTTTTTAGCATTGCATATGCAGGATGGCCGTTATATTTGACCTGAATTTTACCAAGTTTTTTAACCTGATTTTATTTTGCCAAAGGGTGGTATATGCGTATGTATATATATAGTCCTTTTTTGGATGATTCCTTAATTGAAGAGGAAAATTTGGAATATGGCATTTCCCCATTGCATTCAAGAATAAGTACGGAGTTTATTTTAAAACTTGCAAGACGAATTCTTTGCGAAATTTGGACTGAGGGTCGACTGCCCCAAATATGGATACGGGAACACAAACGATGGAAACTCATCCCGGAAATTCTTTAAGGAACACGAAATTACAGCAAAAATAACTGGAGTGGAGGAAGGCAAAGATTGGCTGTAATTTTGAATATTTTAAACTGCAAGGACAAAATTAACACCCGCAAATTCGGCGAATATGCCTCGAAGACTGCAGAGTTGTTATTTGAAAAGTATCCAGAAAAGAAGCTTACTCCAACGCTTCATAAAATTTTGGCACACGGTCAAATTTTAATAGAACATCAGAGCCTACCAATTGGAAAGATGTCTGAGGAGGCCCAGGAAACGAGAAACAAGGATTACAAGAAGTTCAGGTACATGAATACTTGTAAGATATCATGAACAAGGCAAAACCAGGATCTTTTCAACATTTTGGCAGCCTCTTCAGATCCATTTATTTCATCTATTAGACATGTGAAATCCAAAAAAGAATTAGAAAGTATTTATTCTTCAGAAATGTTAGGATTATTGGATATTCCTAACGATCCATCGGAAATAGATGCATGTTTTATAGTAAACCAAAAATAAAACCAATTTGAAACAAAATTTTTTTTTTTTTTAATTTTGTTTAAGTTAAAAATTAATTGTAAAATAACTTTTTATAGTATGATAGGCCATTAACAATTCTTTATCGATCCGAAAAACTTGGAATTTATCATTTTGCATAGGAAAATATGCACTGGTAACAAAGTTCAACTTTGGCTATTTATTGTAAAGCTTCTAGATATTGTAGCACCATGTTCTTTTGCAGACTAAATTATGAAAGTTTTTTCTTTTAAACGCAATTTATTTCATACAGATATCTTGATTCGTTCGGAAGTTATAAATTTAGCAAGCTGAAATGGCCAAAGGCCCCACTGTGCGGCGCTACTAATACCCTCTGCACACTGAGCCCATCCCGGAGGAACGGTGGGAATTTTTGAAATATGTGAAACTCCAATTCACACTGCGACCATCCACCATCCCCCATCCATGAGAAACAGCTGATGCTCATAATTGAGTGCGGAAATTTGTTTACGTCTTTAATTAAAATGAATATTAATAATATTGCAATAGTTGTAAATGTGATTCAACAGCAAAACATATTCTTGACCAAACTAATCATGTTGCTGCACATGGATGATGAGGATGTGGACGAGGAGGAGATATTAGAATGGATATTTGTTTTGAAAAAACTGAAGCGTGGTCATTTGTGACTGCTTCTACAAAATCTAATCAATGTTTTAAATACAAATATACATGATAGGACTTTTTAGAAGCGGTTCGGGACATTTTGGGAGAAAGATGTAGCCGAAAACAAAGATGCTGTTTAATGAAAATTTTAAATCGCCATAGCATTGTATACTTTGGGCTGTTTTTCTAAATACAGAATAGTCGGAGGGCTGTTAGCCACCAGCGTGTGCAATTTCCTGCATGAGTTTTGCAAAACACTCCTCATAAACAAATTCCCAGAGCATAGTCCACAAACTATCTGAGACTTCTGAGTTTTTGTGCCTGAGAATATTTTGACATCAGATGTTTTGTTGTTGTTTTTTTTTCCATTTTCCATTGTTTACATTTTCGTAGTGAATTCCGATTTTTCGTTGTGAATGTCAAATATTTATGGTTGCATTTGACAATTATCGAAAAAATACCGCATGGAAACGTGCGAATTAGGAACATCCCAGATGGATGGCGGAATAACTGGGAAATTTTCGGAACGGCAAAACCTTACGGCCCATCCCAGAAATGGATGGGGGATGGTGGATGGTCGTCAGTGTGAAAAGGCTATAACGCTACTTATTCTCTTTCTCGCTCGCACACACTCTGCCCTGTGCAGCCCGCGACTGTTGCGGAGAAGATGTAGAATCTGAACGACATGCACAATGTAGAATAATCATTTTAGATGTATAATCGACATTGTACATGTAGATAACAGATGTAGCACAAAAATGTAAAATGTAAAATATTTTAAAATTCTCACAAATTTATATACTGAAAGAGTACGGGTATAAAAGTAGCGTCACTGTTATCGATGTAGAAGCCAAAAAACCCAAGACTGCACGTGTGGCCCTTTGACTTAGGTAAAGAAATATGCAAGGAGCCCATATACAAAATATTTCGGGAATACAAAAATGTACTTATTTTTTTAATTCAGGTCAAAGTTGAAAAGCAAAAAAAATTAGGTACTAATGAAACTATATACTCAGGTACACTCAATAATTTAACCATTTTTAAGTTTTCGCTATATAAATTATGTTGTTAGCTATTAATCCATTTGAAGGTATGTCTTTTTAACTTCGACCTACCTTTTACAAACGTTTTTTTAAGCATTGTATATGCAGGATGGCCGTTATATTTGACCTGAATTTGACCAAGTTTTTTAACCTGCTTTTATTTTGCCAAAGGGTGGTATATGCATATGTATATATATAGTCCTTTTTTGGATGATTCCTTAATTGAAGAGGAAAATTTGGAATATGGCATTTCCCCATTGCATTCAAGAATAAGTATGGAGTTTATTTTAAAACTTGCATATACCATCCCGCGAACGGAAGAATCTTTTGACGAAAGCATTCCAGCCAATAAGAAACATAAACACAGGAAAAAAATGATTCAAGACGAATTCTTTGCGAAACTTGGACTGAGGGTCGACTGCCCCAAATATGGATACGGGAAGACAAACTATGGAAACTCATCCCGGAAATTCTTTAAGGAACACGAAATTACAGCAAAAATAACTGGAGTGGATGAAGGAATTATCCAAAGATTGGCTGTAATTTTCAATATTTTAAACTGCAAGGACAAAATTAACACCCGCAAATTCGGCGAATATGCCTCGAAGACTGCAGAGTTGTTATTTGAAAAGTATCCAGAAAAGAAGCTTACTCCAACGCTTCATAAAATTTTGGCACACGGTCAAATTTTAATAGAACATCAGAGCCTACCAATTGGAAAGATGTCTGAGGAGGCCCAGGAAACGAGAAACAAGGATTACAAGAAGTTCAGGTACATGAATACTTGTAAGATATCATGAACAAGGCAAAACCAGGATCTTTTCAACATTTTGGCAGCCTCTTCAGATCCATTTATTTCATCTATTAGACATGTGAAGTCCAAAAACGAATTAGAAAGTATTTATTCTTCAAAAATGTTAAGATTATTGGATATTCCTAACGATCCATCGGAAATAGATGCATGTTTTATCGTTTTTTATCAATATTTTTCATTTTCAGTTTCTGGCAAAAAAAACAGCTGACTTTGTTGATTTGAAAATAGACCGCGTAAATGAAGTCATTGCGAATTGCCAAACAAACTTTTAAAATGATTTTGGAGAAAGTCCAACCTTATCTGGGTCTTAGCTCAAAGTTATCACCCTCAACGCAATTGGCTGCAGTGATGCGATATCTCGCCACTGCCTGCTATCAGTGGGCAGTTGGTCAGGACCACAACATAAATATTGGACGCAGCTCATTTGGAAATATCCTACACAAATTGATTCCTTTAATGGACAGGCTGCTAGGTGCAGAATAAATTTTGCTGCAGATGACCAATCATCAATTGCAACAGTCATATGACTATTTCTATCAGAAATATAAATTACCTAGAATTTTTGCCTGTGTGGACAGAACTCACATCAGAATTTTAAAGCCTATAAAAAACCATTCCGTCTTTTATAATAGGAAAGGATTTTATAGCATGAATGCCATGGTGGTTTGCAACTGGAACTTGGAGATTATCGCTATTGATGCCACTGACCCTGGTTCCTGTCATGATTCCTTTATTTGGAACCACTCCTCCGCTAGGGAATATTTGTCGAATACCACGAATGGGTTTGTTTTGGCTGATTCGGGTTGCGCTCTAGAGAGTTTTGTCTTGACTCTCTATAGGAGCGCGGAAATAGGCACCTTTCAGCAGACTTTCAACATATAGCACTCCGGAGCACGAAACATTATCGAGCGCACCATTGGCGTCCTCAAAAGGAGTTTTAACTATCAACCAATATTTTGTTCCGAAATTATAAATGTATGCTGTGCCCTACACAACATTTGTAGAAAACGTAACTTCCCAATCGAGGAGGATTTTCGATTTGACGAACCTCTAGACATGGAAAGAGCCGAAAACGAGTTCGAAGATATGGAAAATACTGGGTTAAGTCAACGCGACGAAATAGCTCAGGCCATTCGTCATTAAAAAAACATTACAATTCAACACAATTTATTACAAGCAATCACAATTCATAATTACTTAAAATAAAATTAAAACCATTCCTTATTCATTTCTTAAAATTATAAAACAAAAAACAATTACATGTTTATTTTGGTAACTTATCCAAAATTTGGCTGAACTTATCCAGCATTGCCTTCTGCACCTTCTCCCTTTCCAGTTGCTCCATCATGTCGAAATTCTCCGTCATTTTGGTTGACAGCTGCGACATGATTTCGACCTGAGCAACGCAGAGACTATTTAAGTCCATAACCTGCGCTGGTCTAGTCCGACGGCGCTTCGCCAAGGGCTCCTCCCTATCTGAGGGTTCCTCTTCAACGGGGTCTTCCGTCACACACTCCACAGCAGTGTAGGAATCCTTGCTTGAATTGGGGACTCCATATGTTGGAGCCCTCACTCCTTCCACCATTTCAAATAGGCCGCATTGCTTTTCCACTTCCTCCTCCAATTCCCCAACCAATTTCTGTGCGTACGGTCCTCCGCCTGTAGCTCGAGCCTCCGATTTATTTTTAGCCAGTTTTTTACGGATATTCATTTTCCAGTCTGACCAAACCTAAAATTATCGAATTTAATTAAGTACTGTGGTACAAGATGTGCAATATATACCTTTTTCCAACCCACTGCGTCCTTAATTGATGGCCCAATAGCATTGAGAGCTCCTCAAAAATCTGCCCACTTGGCATCGACAACAGCTCGGTCGCCCTTCACAAATCCTCTGGCCAAGTCTGGGTTCTTGCATAAAACTGACCAGCACTTCGTTTTGCTGTGATGATATATGTTTTCCCCTGGAAGCAGTAATTGTAATAGGTATCAACAAATACATTTTTGCACTTACATTTTGAAATCCAAACTCAAAGTGGCGGGAAACAGCTGTTCTGTTACAAGCACAATTTAATATGTTGCAGCCCAAGCTGTGCTATTAGGCGCATAGTTTGTGCTGTTATGCGTACAAACTGATTTCTTCCCAGCGTTCCGATGAATATATCGGGCTGCCACAGCTGTTCGGAGCAATTCACTTTTTTGTTTTTGCCCTGACCAATTTTGCAGATACAATTTTGAGGTTGGTTTAAACGAAAATTATTTATTAAAAGGGCACAAGCTCTATTTCCTAGTTATTAGTGTCAAATTCATTTCAATGCATCATGAAGTCATCTATTTTTACCTTTTGCACTTCATGGTTTTTGGCGGAATAAATTGGAGAAGTTAGACGGCTATACTCTCTTCGTTCTTTTTCTTCTATCTTTTCTTTCTTTTTACTCGCACTTTTTCTTGGTTATTAGCAGGGATCACAAATAAGACACCGTTTCTCCATAAATTTGTATGAACAATACTTTAAACGACGCCTAATAGCCTAATAGCCTTTTCACACTGGCGACCATCCCCCATCCATTTCTGGGATGGTCCGTAAGGTTTTGGCGTTCCGAAAATTTCCCAGTTATTCAACCATCCATCTGCGATGTTCCTAATTCGCACGTTTCCGTGCGGTATTTTTTCGATAATTGTCAAATGCAACCATAAAGAATAGACATTCAAAACGAAAAATCGGAATTCACTACGAAAATGTAATTAATGACAGATAAGAAAATGGAAAAAAATAACAACAAAACACGCAATTATGAGCATCAGATGTTTCTCATGAATGGTGGCCGTGTGAATCGGAGTTTCACACATTCCAAAAATTCCCACTGTTTCTCCGGGATGGGCTTAGTGTGCAGAGGTTATATTCCCACACAGAACATCTACGAGGAACGTTGGGATTTTTTACAGATGTAAAGCTCAGCCACAATCCATACAAAACAGCTGATACACACAATTTTGTGCTGCGGAAAATGTTTGTACTTTTACAATTAAAATGAATATGAATAATATTGCAATGGTTTTAAATGTGATTCAGCAGCAAAACATGTTGGTGGACATAGATGATGATGATGGGGACAACTTGGTCGAGGAGGAGATATTAGAATGGATATTTGTTTTGAACACACTGAAGCGTGGTCATTTGTGACTGCTTCTACTAAATCCAATCAATGTTTTAAATAAAAATATATATGCTATGTATTTTTAGAAGCGGTTCGGGACATTTGGGAGAAAGATGTAGCCGAAAACAACGATGCGCTTTTTGATGAAAATTTTATATCGCCATAGCATTGTATACTTTTGGCTGTTTTTCTGAGTACAGAATAGTCGGAAGGCTATCAACCAATAGCGTGTGCAATTTTCTGTATGTATCCTGCATCCTGAGAAAATTTTGACACAGATGTTCTGTTGATGTTATTTTACGTTTTCCTGTCTGTCATTGTCTACATTATCGTAGTGAATTCCGATTTTTCGTTGTGAAAAATGGTTGCATTTGACGTGCGAATTAGGAACATCGCTGATGGATAGTGGAATAACTGGGAAATTTTCGGAACGGAAAAACCTAACGGAACATCCCCGAAATGGATTTTGGATGTTCGCCAGTGTGAAAAGGCTATAACCATACAGTATATACTGTTCCGTAAAGAACTTAGAAAACCGTTTGTGCCCGAAAAAATTTCTGTTTCAGTTCTGGGTAAGTTTTATTTATGAGCGAAAAAATAAAACTCAAAGTTTAATTATTATATTTGGGTTTAATTTTTTTTTTGGTCAAACATAATTGTTATTGATACTTATTAATTATAATTAATGAAAATAATTTTTATTATACTAAAAATTAAAAAAAATTATTTTTGTGTGATTTTTTAAAAATAGCTTACAATGATTACGGTTCCTGATAGGTTAGGTTAGGTTAGGTTAGGTTGAGGCGGCTGTCGGGATCGCCAGGAACCCGACACACTTAGGCCGGTTTCGGCCTGTTGTGATACCGCAAGGTATCATCTGTTGTCCCATCCGGATGCCCTTATGAAGTTTGCGATCCTTCTGGGACTCATTGCAGACATGTCTGAGATGTCAATTAAGAAAGGTGTGCCCAAGTATTGAAGTCTCCTTCTGCTGAGAGCCGGACAGGAGCAGAACAGGTGTTCCACTGTCTCCTCCTCGTCCTCATCTCTACAGCTACGACAGAAGTCGTTGTAGGGGGCACCCAGCCTGTTTGCATGTGTGACTATTAACCAGTGTCCCGTAAGGGAGCGTATGACTGAGCTGCACATTTTTCTACCGAGCTTGCAGAGCTCATCGGTGCGCTTCTTATTTATATTAGGCCATGTTTGCCTAGTTATGCGACATAGGGACACTGCTTGCCATCTGTCGTTTGTGAGTTGCTTGTAGTGCTCCTTTATTATGTGCTTACAGGTGGCCATTGGCATACGAATGTCCTCCTTATCGTGGAGAAGGGGGACTGTTGTGCCCGCTCTGGCCAGCTCGTCTGCTATACAATTGCCTTCAATGTCCTGGTGGCCCGGAACCCATATTAGGCTGATTGCAAACTGATGAGCCATCTCGTGAAGAGATTTGCGACAGTTTGCCACGGTAGCCGAGCTTGATGTTATCGCATTTAGCGATTTGATCGCGGCTTGGTTATCACTGTAGATATTTATGTTAGTTGCCGTAGTGGCTGCTTCGTGAAGACAGTACAGAGCTTCCTTGATCGCTATGACTTCCGCTTGGAAGACACTGCAGTGATCTGGGAGCCTGAAGGAGTTTCTTATGTTTAGTTGTTCGGAGTATATACCCCCTCCGACCTTATTGTCCAGTTTCGAACCATCTGTGAAGATTTGTATGGCTCCGTCTGGGCCAGGAGGTCCTTCGAGCCATTTATCTCTCTGGGGGATGATTATTTCAAAAGGAGTGTCTATGTACTCCCTTGGAACGCAGTAGTCCGTTTTTGTGGGAACTATATTGTTTCCGTTAAGGATGGAAGCGTGACCGATGTACTGTGACACCCATTGGTCTGAGTCTCTTAGACGAATTGCTGCCATTTCTGCCTTCTCCATACCCGCATGGTCAAGGCTCTGGAGGCATAGGATGGCGTTTAGCGCATCGTTTGGTGTGGTGCGTAAAGCCCCACTGATGCATAGGGCGGCAGTACGCTGTACCTTGCCCAGTTGGTTGGTGATTGTCCTTTTTGATAGGGCAGGCCACCACACGGTAACTCCGTAGAGTAGTATTCGCCTAACTATTGCTAGGTATATCCATTGGACTATTCTTGGGTTCATGCCCCATTTCATCCCTATGGCCTACAAGTGTAGAGGGCTGTCGTGGCCTTCCTCACTCTGTCTTTGATATTCAGGTTCCAGCTGAGCTTCTTGTCAATTACCAGCCCTAAATAGCTGGCATTGTCACTGAAGGAGAGTCTGCATCCGTTTAGAATTGGGGGGTTGAGAGGCGGGACTTTGTATTTGTTTGTGAACAATACAAGTTCAGTTTTTGGGGGATTAACTCCCAATCCACGCGACTTTGTCCATTCCGACAGTCGCGCGAGCTTTGCGGTCATTAGGTCGCAAAGTTTCTGAGGGAATTTTCCGGAAAAGATTATGGCAACGTCGTCCGCGTATGCCACCACTTTGCAGCCCCCCCTCCAAGTTACGTAGAATCTTGTTGACTGCTATCTTCCATAGAAGGGGAGACAGGACACCGCCTTGCGGGGTGCCTCTGTTGACATACCTTGCTTGAGTGGATGATCCCATCGATGATGTCACCGTCCTGCATGTGAGCAATTGATCAATGAGCATCACCAAGTGATGATCCACCCCCAGGTCAGTCAGAGCATCCGTGATGGCCCCCGGAGTGACGTTGTTAAATGCTCCCTCGATGTCGAGGAACGATACTAAGGAGTATTCTTTGACGCCTATGGATTTCTCCACCGCCGAGATTACTTCATGGAGTGCCGTTTCCGTTGATTTTTCTTTCCGGTAGGCATGTTGTGCGCCTGACATCCACTGAGGATTTATGGTTGCCCTCAGCTGTAACCCGACTAGTCTCTCAAAGGTTTTGAGAAGAAAGGACGATAGACTTATTGGTCTAAAGTCTTTAGGGGTTGTGTGTGAGGCTTTCCCTGCTTTTGGAATAAAGACTATTTTAGCCTTGAGCCAGAGCTTGGGGATTTTTCCCACTACGAGTATCTCCCTGAAGATGCATTGTAGGCAGTTAATGGCCATATTCCCTGCTTTCTGTAATTGAGCCGGAATGACCTGATCGGGACCAGGTGATTTGAAGGATTTGAAGCTGTTTACAGCCCAGCTAATGTTCCGTCTTGTGAGGATGTGCGCAATCGAGGCTACTGAGCCCTTGCTTGGGAGATCTGCAGGCTCGATGGTTGTGCACCCAGGAAAGTGGGTGTCGAATAGGATGTGTAGGGAGTCCTCACTTGAGTTGGTCCACGTATCGTCCATTCGCTTGAGGTATCCCACCGAGGGTGTTGTTTTCGAGAGAATCTTTCGTAGCCTTGCGGCTTCCGACGTGTCCTCAATGTCGGAGCAGAATTTTTGCCAAGAGGCCCTCTTCGCTTTCCTAGTTTATTTTTTGTATAGGGCAAGACTACTTTTGTAGTTTGCCCAGTGTTCTTCCTCGCTGCCACTTTTGGCTCTATTGAATAGAGTCCTGCAGTCTCTACGTAGAATATCTATTTCCCTTGACCACCAAGGGGGTTTCTTTTTCCCTTTAGGTCTAATTGAGGGGCATGCAGCCGTGAATGCCTTTTTACACGCTTCGGTGAAGCTGTCTACCAGGCTGTTTAAATCGTACGGAGTGTCCGGACATTTAGGTGGGATGGGGGGAGTAATTTCTCTATGGTTGCACTATATAAATCCCAGTTTGCTTTTCTGGGGTTAACATAGTCAGTAGGTTTTGGGCTCTCGAGAGATAGTACTGTCTCGATATACCTGTGATCGGAGAAGGAGTGGTCCTCTAGGACTCTCCAACTTTTGACTACGTCTGAGAGTTTGTGAGACAGTAAGGTGAGGTCTATAACCTCTTGTCGGTTTTTAATAATAAAGGTAGGGTCGTTACCTCGGTTGCAGATAACTAGATTAGAGTTAAGGATGAAGCTGAAAAGTGACTCACCCCTTACATTTATGTCGGAGCTTCCCCACTGAGTGTGGTGAGCGTTGGCATCGCAGCCTATTACTAGGCCTGTATCCGACCTTTCGCTATCGCAGGTTATCTTGCGAACGAGGTCACTGGGAGGATCGCTTTCCTCGTGAGCCATGTAGGACGACACCAGGTTTAGGTGTGTCCCCTGTAGCTCTAGGCTAGCCGCCGTATTGTCGCCATTGCTAAAATTATGGAGCAGAAAGATATTTAGATGCTTTCTTGCTAGAATGCAGGTACGAGTTTTACCTTCAGTTGGAGCTACTAGTAGCTTGTACTCCTTCGTCGCTAATCCACAGACCTTGCCTCCCACCACCCAAGGCTCCTGGATTAGGACTATCTCCGCTCCGCTTGCGTTCAAGCGGAGCATAAGGGCAGCAGATGCTGCCTTACAGTGGTGTAGATTTATCTGCAGAAGTCTGAGTGACTTCATTAGATTCACTCTCTACAGTGGTAGTGTCGGCGTCGGAGTCGTCGATAATCTCGTCCCGACACAACGTCTCAAAATCGAGCATCAGCTCTGTGTCCGAGGAGTAACCCTCCCGGTCCAGCTCCAGGTCTACCTCGGGTGCCTCGATTTCCGAGGCAACGTCCTGCTCAACTGGGTTGTTGACAGGACGCGCCTCGGCCGCTGCATCCGATTTATAGACCTTCATGGTCACCGAACTGAACCCGAAGTTTAGTTCTCCTTTTGCGGATTCAATCGGGGCCAGTGACTCCTTTTTCAGGATAATCACCGCCTGATTCGTTGGGCCCTTCGATGCCTCCACCTTCACAACCTTCCAGTCCTTGGTTGGAAGAGCCGGGTTGCATCTTTGTAGCATTGTGAGGATCCTTTCGGGCTCCTTAAAGGTTGCCGGCACCCATATACGGGCCCTCGGCCTGCTAGGCACCTCGCTCCAGTCTACAGCGACGAGCTTCGCCCCCGCGTAGACCTCGCCGATTTGCGACACCGCAGCTTTATACAGCTTCACGGAGCGCTCATCCTCGCAGGCTATTACCTTGATGTTCCCCTGAAACCACCCCATGTCTTTGCAGACTGGAGGTGGCCCGGGGTCCTTGTCGAGGAGCTCGAATCAGCGGTCGGCCAGTGCCGCTTCCACCCACTTCCATTGGCTCCGTGGGATCGTTGACGAGAACGCCAATCAGCGTCTTCTCCTTGGCAATCTGCTCGAAGGATATGTTAGGCAGTACTCTGGACCGCTTTGCAGCCGGTCCAGGCGTCTCCTGCGAGCGCTGCCTCTTTGGCTGATCAGCCTTAGGTGGCTCAACACTGAAGTTGGGCAGCACCGTCGAGGCCCACTCAACCTTTTTCAGCCAGTCTGTAGTTGGGCTTGCTTGCGTGCTAGCGTTTTGCCGACGGAGTATGTGCCCAGCACTCCTCCTTTCGGCGTAGCTATATTTTTTGGCTTGGGCGCTGGTTGATGCCAAGCCAGCCCCCGCAACTTCACCGGAAGGTTGGGCAGCCGCAGTTTTGCTTAGCTGCCCTTCCATGGTATCTGCTTTGGGAGTGGACTTGTCACCCATCCCAGATTTGGGATGGGACCCACCCGGGCTCATACCCGCGCCTTTCACCGTGCAGGGTCTTCCTGCATTTGAGCTGGTCGGGACAGGCCTTTGGGCCGCTTCCTTGTCCAGCTTGGGAGTACTCCCAGTCGGCATTTGGGGAGTGCCTTTCTCGTTTTTGTTGTGTTTTTTTGTATTTTTTTCGTATTTATCCATATATTTCCCACGAGCTGCAGAGAAGGGGAACGGTCCACCCCGGCAGTGCTCCACGTTACCCGGGTAAGGCATCACTAGAACAGGGGGCTGCCAAGTCCCTGAGCTCTCCGTTTGCGACTGGGCTAGTTTTTATACCGGGCCCCCAGCCAGGCTGACTCTCGGCACGGGTCGAATGACACCTTAGTCCGGCCCGGTGTGAGGTGAGTGTTGGGGTTGGGATGTGGGTAGGTATGTGTAGGGAGAGGGAGTGTGTGAGCTACTTAATGAGAGGCGGAACCACAAGCGCATCGTCAGTGTTGCTGCCTCGCGAACACCCGCTGGCTGTCCGGGACTGCTTATTTCGGTACTCTCCCTCAGAGACAGCTTGGTTGCTTCTCTTTGGGATGCCTGCTTATTCACAGTTGACCTACCCACAGGGTAGGCCGTTCGCTATCCGCAACCTGCGACCCATCCGGTGGCCTCAGCTAGGCCCCCTCTGAGCCACCTCAAAGCCCAATAGGATCATCGGACGGTTCCTGATAAAAACCATACCTTAATCAAAGCCTAATGAATAGCCTTTTTACACTGACATGAGTTACCTACCGATAGTTGAGTTAACTCAATAACTCAGAGCTGGCGTCTACACTATCCAAAACTCCAGTTATTGAGTTATGAGTTTTGACAACAGCACGTTTTGCGTGTTTTAAACATCTTTTTATACATATATCAACCAAATTATTAAAATGGACAGAAAATAAGTAGGGCTACATTTCATGAATAGTTCTCAATGAATAAAAAGTTAATTTGCTCAAATTTATTTATTTGTAAAGATTTTTATTCATTTATGTGAAATGAAAACCATTTTTTTTCCTCCCATAAGTCTAGAAGTTCCTGTAAAGCCAAATGGGTCCACAAAACGGTCCACGCGTTCGTTTCCGGTCATATAAAAAGGCCTCTGTTATGTTGAACATAGTTTATCCGATAGCTGCGACCGCTGTTCGCGCGAATTCACTATTTATTGTTTCACATACCATTTTCTTCAGATCCAATTTTGAGGTTGTTGTAAAAATAAAATCTACTATATAAAAATAAGTCGGGTTTTCCTTTCTGACGCTATAACTCCAGAACGCACGAACCGATTTCCACGGTTTTGCATTCGTTGGGAAGGTCTCGGACTCCGTGAGGTTTAAGCAAAGAAAATTCACGAAAAATTTCAACAGAAAAGCGGGAAAATGTATTTGTATTATCTACTATATACTACAAAATACAGCGCCTTCTCTGATACATAGCATGTACTACAAACCAATATTTTAAGTAGGCACCGGTGCGTGATACATTGTTTGACAGCTACTCATTGTTCTCTGCTCAGTTAATTTCATGTGACAAACCGGTATTGTGCTCACTGTGAAAACGAAATTTAAAAAAAAAGTTATTCGTTTCCTCACATTTCAATTGGAAACCACCAAATCAATCACGTGTATTGTGAAAATTTGTATTCAATTTCAACAGCAGGCATTTGTCTTTAAGGTGGTAAGTTAAACTGTGTAAATTATGTGGATCGTGCATTTGAGGTTAAATTCACCACTCTGTCCACAGTCCAAAATGCCTAAAGGACGACGTGCGAACATCGGCCGCCGCACAAGCCAGCAACAAGTGTATTCACAGAACTTAAGCGAAGAAGGACAAAATATAATAAGAGAAAATTCCCGATTGAGACAGCGCGTGAGGACAAGAAGATCATTGGCATCATACAATCACTTGGCATTCCAATATGATCCCACTGCGAACTACAGTGATGATGAAAATTTAGATATTGGACCAATGACGACTATATGCCGATATTGCAATGCGTTAAAGTTTAAA
Source organism: Drosophila subsilvestris (assembly GCA_035043285.1). Classification (NCBI taxonomy): domain Eukaryota; kingdom Metazoa; phylum Arthropoda; class Insecta; order Diptera; family Drosophilidae; genus Drosophila; species Drosophila subsilvestris. Next base: position 18,530 of record JAWNNB010001600.1, on the reverse strand, counting down.
AGAGAAACGACTGGATTGTGCTGCGCAAGTGGAAAAGTCAAACTGGACTTACACCACCACAGCCACTGAAACCATTGTTCGATGGAAGTGATCCCGATTCCAGCCATTTTCTTCAACTTATCCTTGAATACAATAACTGCTTTCGCATGACTTCCTTTGGAGCTAATATCATTCGAGGAGGCGGCTTCATGCCGACTTGCAAGGTAAAAGATACAACACACATAACCAATCACTCACACCAACACAATGAATTGCAACACGTAACAACTACATATACACCATCACACGATCAGAAGTTACACCGGAAAACATTTTTCATTTCATTGATTTTGGCCACTATTCGATCAAGATGTGACATAGCTTTGGCGTTAGCATCATCTGGAATTGCGGCGACTCTTCTAGATGGCGGTCGTACTGCACATTCTGCGCTTAAGTTGCCACTCAATTTAAACACAATTGATACTCCAACATGCAATATTTCCCGATCCAGTGCAATGGGAAAATTGTTGATGCAATGCAAGCTCATTGTTTGGGATGAGTGCACAATGGAACATAAGAAATCACTTGAAGCACTTAACTTCACACTGAAGGATCTTCGGCGAAATTCAATCACCAAACGAAATGTTACATAAAACGAAGCCATCTGGTGGCGAAACGGAGTTCGCCGGGTTTGCTAGTTATTTATAAAAAGGGCACAAACTAAATTGTCCTGGTAATAGTGTCAAATTCATGTCAATGCGTCTGTGATCATTTATTTATTTTTTTTGTTCAATTTAGATTGTTTTTTTGTCTGTATAAAAAACATCATATCATTTTGGCGAGGAATAAGTTTCAGTTTTGAAAAGAAAAAAATTTTGCGTTTTGCGAATGCGGGAGTAAAGTATATAGGACCTTTTTAGCGAAAGTGAAAACCGGACCCTGCCTCGGTACTATAAAAATTAAATCATAGGTTACACCACCCGACGTGATTTTTACTCAAGGAACCAAACCAACTTTTTTTGAAAGATTTGGGGCTTAGAAATTGTTTAATAATATATATTTTTTTCTATAGCAGAGGTTTTTTTTTAAGAAATTTTTAAAACTGATATTTTTTTTAAGGCTTTTTTTACATAGCTTAAGTATCTTACATTTAGTGGGATGAATTTTGCCATTCTGAAAACCTAAGATTTGCAGCTATAAACTAAACCTAAACTTTCTGAGATATTAGCTTACCGTTGGGAAATATAGTTAAAATGAAAGAATTATGATTTTTGTGCGGTATTTTTTACTCAGGAAAAGTCGAAAAAAAATTATACCGTGTCCCTTATTTTTTTGTATGTGGGTGCATTAGTTAGCCTTCATTTGAGGTATTGTTTATTAAAATCTATCTAGAGACGGTAAAGATAAAATTCGTTAGCCAAACCTTTCGACTTTTCCTGAGTTTTAAAAATCAAAATTTTGTAAAAGAAGTTTATTTTTGTTTAAGTATATACAAAAATGTTGGGGAGGTCGGGGTATTTCGGTTCACATATTTTATAGGCTCAACAGGTGATCATAAAATCAAGTTTTCCTTTCAATTTAAACGCGGGATGTTGTAATATGACTAATTACACCTCTTTAAGACACAATAGTTTGGTCGAATATCTCTGAATTGAATGATACCCAGGCTATAGCAAAAAAAAGCCTTTTATCTCACAATTTAAAAATTTTCGGGGAATTGTGAAGCACGTTTTTAAATTAATTAAAAATTATAAGAATAAATCATTAAGAAAAAAGGACAAAATAATGAGAATCAATCTGACATGCAATAACTTGCGGTCATTTCCGCGCATTTCAAATGACTTTAATCTCTAAAGTGGCGAACTAAAATTAACTTAAATTAATGTTCAATTCCATTGTTTTAAAATCCTCGATTATATCTGTGAATTATTATCTGTAATTTTTATCGCTTCCTTGCCATATCTAGCTTTTCAAAAAATTTCATGTCATCTTGTATGAAAAAATTCTGAAAATTATGGTAAGCTTTAAATTAAATTAAGTGCTTTTTGTGATACATTTTGTTTTTCAGTTTCGAAACCAGTATGATAGTGATGTTACAGTATGGAGTCCGCAAGGACGATTGCACCAAGTCGAGTACGCAATGGAAGCGGTTAAACTTGGAACTGCAACTGTTGGTTTGAAAAATCAAGATTCTGCTGTTCTGGTTGCCCTTTGCAAACCATCATCGGAGCTGTCAGCTTCTCAACGTAAGATTATTCCAATTGATGAACACTTGGGAATATCCATCGCTGGCATAACTGCTGACGCTCGTGTGATTAGCAGGTACCTGCGATCTGAGTGTTTAAGTTACAAGCATTCCTACGGCTCAGCTTATCCGGTGTCCCGATTAATTACAAATCTTGGTAATAAGATGCAAACGACCACACAACGGTACGATCGACGTCCGTACGGAGTGGGCCTGCTTGTTGGCGGCTATGATGAAAAGGGGCCTCATATATATCAAGTCACACCATCTGCGACTTTTTATAACTGCAAAGCAAATTCTATTGGGTCCCGCTCACAAAGTGCACGTACATATTTAGAGAAGTATCTAAAGCCCATTTTAGACTGTTCGAATGATGAACTGATACGCCACGGAATACTTGCGATTCTTGGCTCCTTGCCCACAGACGAAAATCTGAGCAAAAATGAGAGTGCATCTAAATTGGTATGATTTTTGTACTTAAGGAAACGCCATCTTTTATTAATAATTATTGACAATTTGTACAGAATATCACAATCGCAATTGTCGGCAAAGAGCAGCCGTTTAAAATACTTAACGAAAAAGAGAACGAGAAGTATTTAGAACTGGCTAAGGAGAAAGATGCTTCCGTTGAGCAACGAGATGGAAGCACTTCAAACACAGATCAACCAGGCTCTGGACCAAGCGACCCAGACGTAACTGTAGCAACGGTGTAATAGACTAAGAAAATATTTTGATTTTTGAAAGCGTATATGTGTTGAAAACATTTAATAAATTTCGGTGAATGAATTAAAAAATGTTATTTTAGCCTTTTCCCACACAGCGCATCTATGAGAAGCGGTGTGAATTTTTGACAGATGTGAAACTCCGATTCCCACTGGCACCATCCATGAGAAACAGCTGATGCTCACAATTCCGTTCGGTGAAAATTGGTTTACGTTTAAGCCTAGTACTCAGATGCGCTAAATTTTCCGTCGACCGAAAGTGCTGTATATTCCGCTCGGTGCCTAGAGTGACCAAAGTGGGCAAACTGCATGCTCTACGGTTACACTGTTTTGTGTTTGTTTACAAACAGAAATCTGTTGAAATTTAAAATGTTGTATGTTTAATGTTTAAAACGCTGTGGAGCTGGAGGACGATAATGCACACTGCAATATTGTATAGATCCGATCCTGCAGGACAGATATGCAATCAACATTGTTTTTATTTCCTTTGGATTGATTAAATTGAGTACCGGTTATAAAATTAATAAATAATAATATCCACACAATCTGTATTCATTCGACTGCCCTAATTAGATTACATTTGTCTTCATTATTTCCCTTTTGTAACTGGCTTTCCATTTCTAGAGTGTGTGTGTGCGTGTATGTGTGTCATTTGGACGACGTAAATGGAAATATTTCACATTTCCGATCGAGATGGGAAAATACCATCGGTTACTTTTCTAGTATGTATCGATTAGCATTTAGCAGGGAACTGAGTACCGATCTGCGAAACGCCTTCTGCGAAATTTACGGTCGACCGAAAAACAGGGATGATTTCTTATCGGTTTCATACGAATATCATCCCTGATTTCGGTCGACGGAAAATTTCGCGCGTCTCAGTACTAGGCTTATCGTCCTCCAGCTCCACAGCGCCCACAAATAAGACATTTCTGCTTGCTTTAATACAACATATGAAATTTTAACGGATTTCTGTTTGTAAACAAACACAAAACAGTGTAACCGCTCTATGCAGTTTGCACACTTTGGTCACACTAGGCACCGAGCGGAATATACAGCACTTTCGGTCGACCGAAAATTTAGCGCGTCTCAGTACTAGGCTTTACAAACAGAATTCTGTTAAAATTTCATATGTTGTATTAAATCAATCAGAAATGTCTTATTTTTGGGCGCTGTGGAGCTGGAGGACGATAATGCACACTCCAATATTGTATAAATCCGATCCTGCAGGACAGATATGCAATCAACATTGTTTTTATTTCCTTTTGATTGATTAAATTGAGTACCGGTTATAAAATTAATAAATAATAATATCCACACAATCTGTATTCATTCGACTGCCCTAATTAGATTACATTTGTCTTCATTATTTCCCTTTTGTAACTGGCTTTCCATTTCTAGAGTGTGTGTGTGCGTGTATGTGTGTCATTTGGACGACGTAAATGGAAATATTTCACATTTCCGATCGAGATGGGAAAATACCATCGGTTACTTTTCTAGTATGTATCGATTAGCATTTAGCAGGGAACTGAGTACCGATCTGCGAAACGCCTTCTGCGAAATTTACGGTCGACCGAAAAACAGGGATGATTTCTTATCGGTTTCATACGAATATCATCCCTGATTTCGGTCGACGGAAAATTTCGCGCGTCTCAGTACTAGGCTTATCGTCCTCCAGCTCCACAGCGCCCACAAATAAGACATTTCTGCTTGCTTTAATACAACATATGAAATTTTAACGGATTTCTGTTTGTAAACAAACACAAAACAGTGTAACCGCTCTATGCAGTTTGCACACTTTGGTCACACTAGGCACCGAGCGGAATATACAGCACTTTCGGTCGACCGAAAATTTAGCGCGTCTCAGTACTAGGCTTTACAAACAGAATTCTGTTAAAATTTCATATGTTGTATTAAATCAATCAGAAATGTCTTATTTTTGGGCGCTGTGGAGCTGGAGGACGATAATGCACACTCCAATATTGTATAAATCCGATCCTGCAGGACAGATATGCAATCAACATTGTTTTTATTTCCTTTTGATTGATTAAATTGAGTACCGGTTATAAAATTAACAAATAATAATATCCATATAATCTGTATTCATTCTACCGCCCTAATTAGATTACATTTGTCTTCATTATTTCACTTGTGTAGCTGCTTTCCATTTTTAGAGTGTGTGTGTGTGTGTGTCATTTGGACGACGTAAATGGAAATATATCCCATTTCCGATCGAGATGGGAAAATACCATCGGTTGCTTTTCTAGTATGTATGGAATAGAATTTCTTCGGAACTGAGTACCGACCTGCGAAACGCCTGCTGCGAAATTTTCGGTCGACCGAAAAACAGGGATGATTTCTTATCGGTTTCATACGAATATCATCCCTGATTTCGGTCGACCGAAAATTTAGCGCGTCTGAGTACTAGGCTTTATAATTAAAATGAATATAAATAATATTGCAATGGTTGTGCATGTAATTCAGCAGCAAATTGTCTCTTATTATCTTCTCATTCAGTTTCCGATAGTCGCAGCATAGGCGTTTCTTTCCATTTTTCTTCGCTACCACAACCACTGGAGATGCATACACCGAGGTACTCGGCTGTATGATTTTCTCAACTAGCCACTCTTTAACTTGTTCGTCTATCGTGTGCTGCTCACAAACTGGGAAACGACGTGGATTTTGGTATACTGGAACCTCATCTCTCAAGATGATCTTCATCTCCACTGGCGCATTAGCGTTGCGAATGGGTGCGTAATCTTCTACTAGCTTCTTCACCTCCAACTGCTGTAACTGGCCTAAATGAGACAAATCTACCTTAGAGCACACATCCACCTGTTCTGAACACACGTTCCTGAACTCTTACAATAAATCGCTGCATTAGCTGTCCTCTATGTGGTATTTATTTTGGCTTTTCATTTCCGTCCTCAGCACGAACTCAGTGCCGCCCTTAGTCACATTCATATCGACGGTATCTAAAATCGTTCTGCCTAGAATTGCGTCAAAACCCATGTCCTCGTCAGGTACTACGTGGAATTCGACATTCATTGGTATTCCGTCAATATGCACTGGTATAATAAAACTCCCAAAAGTCAGTACCAGGCTTTCTCCTATTCCTGTCAAACGTTTTCCTTTGCCTGTCAGTATCTCATTACCCAGTTTAAGGAAAACACGTCGACGCATCAGACAGAGATCAGCCCCAGTATCTACTAGGCCTTTAAAAATTACCCAAGGATGCACCACATTTTTAAGTTCGAGACCGGACGCTGTAAACTCACTTTTCGACTTTCCCTCATGAACAATGTTGGCACCTTTTTCACCGTTAGCAACCAACTCTACCTTACATTCTGATGCACGATGTCCTGCCTGACCACATCGATAACAATTGAAATCTCTTTTCTTGCAATCTTTCTTCAAGTGAGAAGTATCACCACACTTGAAACATTTTCGTACTGATTCTCTTTTTGGTTCAACACCTTTCTGGCTATCAGTATCACCAACACGGGTTTCATACTTAGTCGGTACCTTACTCGAAGTACGAACTTTTTGATACACTTCTATCTGCACCTTCAACTCTTTGATTGTTTTAGCCTAATACAACATCATTTTGTTTGTCTTTATATCTGGTACGCCCTTCACGAAGTAATCTACCAAACTTTCTTCATCCAGTGTCACTGGCTTAGCTATTTCCATCAAGGCGTATAGAAATTCGTATAAAGTTTCTCCCTTCTTTTGCATACGTTGTCCTAGCTTCCTATGTACTTCCGCAGAAGATATTTTAACTGTAAACTCCTGCCGCAATGACTCCTTTAGTGAATCCCAGTCCCTAATATTTTTCTGACTGCGTACAAATAATTTTGCAGCTCCATCAAGCAACTGTTTGGCATAGATAAACAACTGAAGCGTGCTCCACTGCACGGTAACCGAACATTCTTCTAACTCCTGTACCCACTGCTCTACATCTGGGCTATTTGTTCCTGAGAAAGTGGAAACACTACCCTCTACGTCTTTCAGGGTAAACAAAGATCTGGTTTGTGGCATGGCCCTCTCTGGAAACTCGTTTGCGGTAACTACCGAGTCTTCTCCATCCGAACCACTATCATCATCATCATCCCGAATGCCGAAGTGAGCAAGAAGTCTATCCTGTAAATCGCGTTTTCTACCAGTCCTAGTCAAATTTAATTCGGATAGCTTCGAGCGCAAATCTGCAACTCGCATTAACATGATTTCTTCTAGTAGCATTTTGTGTATCGATTACGTTAATTATCCAGAATCAAAAGGTTAATGTAATAAATTTTAACAATAACTTATCGAATTAATTAAGGGTTAAACAGTTAATTATTATCAAAAATCTTTAATTCATGCAATAACTTATCTACCGTACTTCAGAATGCTTCTCTCGTCTGCTTGTCGTTGCTCGGCACTTGCTTGCCGACGCTCACCGGAAACACTGCTTCGCTCGCCTTCTTGTCGTTGCTCGGCACTTGCTTGCCGACGCTCACCGGAAACACTGCTTCGCTCGCCTCCTCGTCGTTGCTCGGCACTTGCTTGCCGACGCTCACCGGAAACACTGCTTCGCTCGCCTCCTCGTTGTTGCTCGGCACTTGCTTGCCGACGCTCACCGGAAACACTGCTTTGCTCACCTCCTCGTTGTTGCTGGGCACTTGCTTGCCGACTCCTTCCCTGAAGATCTGCTTCACTCGTCTCTTGTTGTTGCTCGGCTCTTGCTTGCCGACGCCTTCCCGAAGATCTGCTTCACTCGCCTCCTCCTCGTTGCTCGGCACTTGCTTGCCGACGACGTCCAAAAAATACTTCTTGACTGTCCTTTCGACAATTTTTCCGTCCCTTTGTACCAGATTCGCTTTACGTTTCTGATTTGCACCGCTCGCTTCTGCCTTTCGTTGCTTGCCACTGCTCGCACACGCCTTCTAACAGATCAGCTTCCGCAAATTTCCAGTCTAACGTAACTCCAGCGCAACCTTTTCCTGACGCTTGGACTGTCGACAACAATAGATCGTCAATCTACTTTTCTCTTTTCCAGCCTTTCTTGCTGCTTCGTCGCTTCGTGTCGTCTTGCGTACACACACACATCAATGTGTCGACGAGTCGATTTACGAACACGTCTTTTCCAGAATTTTCTGCTGCTTCGTCGCTTCGTGTCATCTAGCGCACACACACATCAATGTGTCGCCGAGTCGATTTACGAACACGTCTTTTCCAGAATCTTCTGCTACTTGGTCGTTCCGTGTCTCCTTGTCCACCAACACATACACATGCACTGTCGCCGCTTAGGTGGTTGCATACAAAACGTCTTGTAGTTTTTATGCGCCGTCGACTTTTCGCGTTTTCGTGACCTTCAACGCAGTATGTACATGTGTGGCCTGATTTTGTCTGGAACGTTCTGCCAACGCACTTCACTTTTACGATTTTAAGTTGCACCTCACGCTTGGGCAAATCCCGGTTGAGCCCCCAAATTGTAGGAAAATATAATATTCCAGTGTTTATTTAAATGTATTTTAGGATAGGTTTTAAGCGTGATACAATTTGTGCTTAAATTAGTTCTCGTAAAAGTATTTTGGTTCTTCTCTCAGCGACACGACACGAACGACTCCCTGCTCACAACGACGCTCAGCATGTTTATCGATGACTCTTTATCGTCGGTTGATCAGAGGGCTGCCATATAGCTTGCACCACTTCTAGTGTGCCCCTTTCCTGATTGCCCGCCTGATTCAAATCCTACATGGATGATGATGATGAAGACAGCTTGGACGAGGAGGAGATATTAGAATTGATATTTGATTTGAAAACACTGAAGCGTGGTCATTTGTGACTGTTTTCCGCAAATGTTAATCAATTCGTCTAATTTTTATTTTTTCTTGTAGCTACAAATATTTTGAACAAAAGCGCATACTAATAAAAAAAATTATTTTTAAAACCCCACACTTTTTCCGTAATTTTAATAACCAAAACTAAATTTGTTCCAATAAATTAATGTAATTCCTATAAGCTAATAACAAAAAAATGTAATTGACTTCTTTTTAATTAGTAGTTAAATAATATTTTTAGTACCACCTTTGGCAAAGGGGTAAGGAAAGAGCGTTTTATTTTAAAAACGATCCTTATGATTGATTGGTATTAAAATTTTGTTGAGATAAGATCACAGGTGCTATAACCAAAGATTCTACAATACAACAAGATGCGTAACGAGGAAGAACTAAATGTATGACAGCAGAGCAATTTTTCAAGAAATCTAACTCCACACTTGCGTATGTGTTAGTGCGCTACACAAAATGTATTCTATTTTTAGATTCTCGGCTGGCTCGTATTTGTCTGTAACATACAAACATACACACCCATGTGTATGATTGTGTGTGCTCTCCAATTTTTTCCGTCTGAATCCAAATTTCGTATTTCGTAAAAACTGCTCAATTCTTAATGATGAAAACGAAACTAACCTCCTGTAACTGCTTACGAAAGCAAATACGAGCGATGGTGCGATGGGTAAGCTGTTTGCCTACGGACAGTGTGAGCCAAGTTCAAGTCTCAGCGAAGATAAGGTGATGATTAGTTTTTTTTTTCGGTATTTTTACTTTCAAATCAAACTTATTAAATGTTAAATAAAAATTGTTTGAAAAAACCAATATTCCAAATAAAAAGTATAATATTATGGACCAATGTGTAAAATGCACTCAAGAGAGCAACCATTCATCGTGGTTCAAAGAATCAGATGAATGTTTTGAACATAAAATAAGCATGATGGAAAAATTAATAAGAGTATTGCTCTATAAACATTGCAAGTGGCTAGTTATTCCAGACAGAGTAAAAACAACAAATAAGCTTAATATTCTTCGGCACAAATAATAATAATTTTGGTAGATTAGATATAGATAATAGGTTAAAGAAAAAAAAGAAAAAAAGGAAAAAAAGAAATAAACAGAAAAAAGAGAAAAAAAAAAGAAAAACAAAATTTACTTGTACTGAGTGTGGCTTGAACTCGCTGCTGCTCAACTTCGTTTTTCAGCCAGCCACTTAGACCGCTGCGCCACGGACTTAGGAGACGTAGAATCGTCAATATGTCAACTTGAATCCTTTGTTGCGACAGAACATACCAAAAAATGCACTCACAAAACCAAGCGCTCAAACACGGACAACACAACGCACACATAGAAAAATCGAAAATCCACATCGAAAATCCACGCTAAAAATTTCGTGTGCTTTTCAGTAGTATGGGCGTTACGCATCTTGTTGTATTGTAGAATCTTTGCTATAACGTTGTGCAAATGATATTTTGGCTCGAACTATTCAACGTCGGCCAAAGGAGGTGGCTTCAATGGCAAGGACCTTCAAAATTTTAAAATAAAAAAAAATAGCCCAAATTGGTCAAAGGAAAAATCGAATTGAAGTGATTCAGAGTGGTAACGCATTATATGGCGAATTGATTAGGCGATGATGTGTAAAATGCGATAGATTTTCTGAACCAAGCAATGCTTGCTTTGACATATTTTAATTTTAAATGTGGACAAATTTAAATTATATGTCCAATTTATTGCTGCGTTTATTAGATTTTCAGAATGAACAAATTTATTACAACCCAATGTAATTAATGTACTTAATTTATGCTGCGTTTATTAGATTTTCAGAATGAACAAATTTATTACAACCCAATGTAATTAATGTACTTAATTTATGCAAAAAATATATATTAAATAAAATAAAATTTAAAAAATATGTATTAAACCTGAGTGGACTGCGGAGATGGCAAATCATTTGGAGACCAGCGTTATACCAAACTTGTTAAAATTTCACAGTTCAGAGCAAAGTATTGTTTTTGTTATGTTATATTATTATTATTTAATAGTCAACAGCTCTTTTTGCATGTGTCAAACATTTCCACCTTTCTTCATAGACACAGCACATGTTAGAAAAGGCTATTAATGTCAAAGACACCTGCCAAAAGTATTTTCTAAATCTGTACATGAAAAGATATTGCTAAGTCGAGAGAAAAAGCAAATCGGGGTGATTCTGAGTGGTCAGGCATTGTCGAATGAAGATCGTTTTCCACATTTCAAAACACTTTTCTCCAAAAAACAAACTATAAACCTTGTTTAGAGGAGGATACCTAATGTATTACCTTGATTTATAATGAACGTCACGAATGGATTGATATACATATAGTTTGATTAACTCTTAATATGCCGAATTGAGTAGGCGATGATGTGTAAAATGCAAGCGCTATATCAAGACTGAGAAAGGGCTGTTGAATCACATTTACACCATTGCAATATTATTAATATTCATTTCAATTAAAGACGTTAACAAATTTCCGCACGCAATTATGAGCATCAGCTGTTTCTCATGGATGGGGGATGGTGGATGGTCGCAGTGTGAATCGGAGTTTCACATATTTCAAAAATTCCCACCGTGCCTCCGGGATGGGCTCAGTGTGCAGAGGGTATGAGTGGAGTGCGGAGATGGAAACTATACTAAAAATAGTTTTATGTATAAAAGATTCCATACGAATCTTTATCATACCCTCCAAGCTTTTAAATATAACTTATACCCTCTGCACACTGAGCCCATCCCGGAGAAACGGTGGGAATTTTTGACAAATGTTAAACTCCGATTCACACTGGTACCATCCACCATCCATGAGAAACAGCTGATGCTCACCATTGCGTGCGGTGAAAATTTGTTTACGTTTATAATTTAAATTAATATTAATAATATTGCAAAGGTTGTGAATGTGATTCAACAGCAACACATATTCTTTCACAAACTAATAATGTCGCTGGACATGTATGATGATGATGATGAGGATAAATCTGGCGAGGAGGCGACATTATAATAGATATTTGTTTTGTAAACACTGAAGCGTGGTCATTTGTGAGTGCTTCTACTAAATCCAATCAATGTTTTAAATACAAATATATATGCTATGTCTTTTAAGTAGCGGTTCGGGACATTCTTGGAGAAAGATGTATCGCCATAGAATTGCATACCTTCGGCTGTTTTTCTGAGTGCAGAATAGTCGGAAGGCTGTCAGTCAAGGTGTGGAATTTTCTGCATGAGTTTTGCAAACCACTCAACATAAACAACAAAAATTCCTAGAGAATAGTCCACAAACTATCTCACTTCCGAGTTTTTGTGCCTGAGACAATTTTGACAATTCAGATGTTCTGTTGTTGTTTTTTTTTTCATTTACCTATGAAGGCCTCTAAATTTTTTTTTGTTATAGGGATCACCTTTATTATTTGCCAATTATATTTCACTAAAGTCTTTTAATTTTTTGCCACATTTCCTTTGGAGATGATGGATTTGAAATTGCATCGGAAAGTGTATTCATGTTGTCTTTTCTAATCTTATAGCCTCTTTACAATAGCGCATCATTGTCGAATTTGGGGAAAAGTGATGCTAGGCGTTTACACAAAAGCCGCATCTTTTTTGGCAGCTTTTGTCAGCTGTTCGGCCTACTATTGTAAACAAACTCGGTAAGCAAGAAGAAGAGAGAAAAAGCATTTTTATTGAAAAATAAAGATATTACCAAAATAATGAGCGATTTATTATTAAATGTGGAAAACGGTGCATTTGGGAGTTTTACTACGAGAACCCATGGAGCTTGCATTTGCAACCCACGCAAATCATAAATTTTATCCCCCCACAAGTCTATTAAGACATTCTCCGCCACCTCTGTCCACTCCTTTTTCTATTTTTTTTCCCGTGTTGCTCATATTTAAACTTTAAATTGAATTTACTATTTGACAGCTGTTTTCTGTCGATACCCCTTCGATACCCCGAATAATTGCAGTATTTTGTAAAAATAGTAGAAAGAATACGGCAACCCTTGCCAATGATGTCCGTATGATTAAATAGCCTTTTTACACTGCAGCATCATTGTCGAAGGTGCGGGAAAATGATGCGAGGCGTTTACATCACAGCCGCGTCATTTTTCGCATCATTTTTCTACAAAAACATAAAAAACAAAAAACGGTAAAAAACAGCTGTTTGCTATCGATACCCGTCGATATCCCGAATAAATTCAGTATTTTGTAAAAATACTAGACAGAATACGGCAACACTTGCCAATGATGCGTCGCATGAGTTAATAGCCTTTTTACACTGCCGCATCATTGTCGAAGGTGCGGAAAAATGATGCGAGGCGTTTACACCAAAGCCGCATCATTTTTCGCAGCATTTGTCAGCTGTTCGGCCTACAAATGTAAACAAACTCGGTGAGCAAGAAGATGAGAGCAAAAGCATTTTTATTGAAATTCCCAAAATAATGAGCGATTTATTATTAAATGTGGAAAATGGTGCATTTGGGAGTTTCACAACAAGCACCCAAATGTTTATTGAGCTTGTTCAGGAGGACTTCACAGCAAGTGAAGCTATCGTTGGCTTCACCGAACAAAAATTGCGTGCTGCCGAGTTAAATTTTAAGGTGGCACTTTTTAAGTTTGAATCAGTGCATCCCAAAAGATCCCAAAGATTCTCCATCTTTGCTTTAATTTCTATTGGAGAGAAATCATAGAATTGCTGTTTAAATTCCTCTCCCATCTCCTCGTAAATGTGGGTGTTCTTGCGCAACCCACGCAACCCACGCAAATCCTCAATATTTTCCGCCCACAAGTCTATTAACAAATTTTCCGCCCCCTCTGTCCACTTTTTTTTCTTTTGTTTTTCAGTGCTCATATTTGATTTTTAAATATAATTTACTAATTCAAAGCTGTTTTCTGTCGATACCCTGAATAATTTCAATATTTTGTTAAAATACTAGACAGAATACGGCAACACTAGCCAATGATGCGCCGCATGATTAAAGATGCGGCCGCATGATTGTCTTCTTCTATCCACAGGGCTCTTATGAGCATCATTGTCGCATGTTCCATTTAACGGAAAAATCCAATGATGCGCCTCAGTGTAAACAGGCTATTATGGGAATCATTGTCGCATGTTCCATTTAACGGAAAAATCCAATGATGCGCCTCGGTGTAAACAGGCTATAAGATGCGCCGCATCATTGTCTTCTTCTATCTACAGGGCATCAATGTCGATTGTTCCATTTAACGGAAAAATCCAATGATGCGCCCAGTGTAAAAAGGCTATAAGATGCGGCCGCATCATTGTTGTTTTCTATTCATAGGGATTGAATGGGCATAATTGTCGCATGTTCCATTTAACGGAAAAATCCAATGATTCACAGTAGACACTAAAAATATTAATTTTTTGCGAGAGATTTTCTGTACCAAGCAATGCTTGCTTTGACATTTTTAAATTTTAAATGTGGACAAATTTCAATTATTTGTCCAATTTATTCCTGCGTTTATTAGATTTTCAGAATTTATTACAGCCCAATGTAAGATACTTAATTTATGCGAAAAATAGATATTAAATAAAAAAATATTAAAAAAAATATTCAATCTGAGTGGAGTGCGGAGATGGCAAATCATTTGGAGACTAGCGTTATACTGAAGATATTTTTATCATAGCCAAAATTTGTTGAAATTTCACAGTTCAGAGCAAAACATTGTTTTTGTTATCGTCAACAGCTCTTTTTTGAGCCTTTCCACCTTTCTTCATAGACACAGCACATGATAGAAATGGCTATTAATGTCAAAGACACCTGCCAAAAGTATTTTCTAAATCTGTATATGAAAAGATATTGCTAAGTCGAGAGAAAAAGCAAATTGGGGTGATTCTGAGTGGTCAGGCATTGTCGAATGAAGATCGTTTTCCACATTTCAAAACACGTTTCTTCAAAAAACAAACTATAAACCTTGTTTAGAGGAGGATACCTAATGTATTACCTTGATTTATAATGAACGTCACGAATGGATTGATATACATATAGTTTGATTAACTCTTAATATGCCGAATTGAGTAGGCGATGATGTGTAAAATGCAAGCGCTATGTCAAGACTGAGAAAGGGCTGTTGAATCACATTTACACCATTGCAATGTTATTAATATTCATTTCAATTAAAGACGTAAACAAATTTCCGCACGCAATTATGAGCATCAGCTGTTTCTCATGGATGGGGGATGGTGGATGGTCGCAGTGTGAATCGGAGTTTCACATATTTCAAAAATTCCCACCGTGCCTCCGGGATGGGCTCAGTGTGCAGAGGGTATGAGTGGAGTGCGGAGATGGAAACTATACTAAAAATAGTTTTATGTATAAAAGATTCCATACGAATCTTTATCATACCCTCCAAGCTTTTAAATATAACTTATACCCTCTGCACACTGAGCCCATCCCGGAGAAACGGTGGGAATTTTTGACAAATGTTAAACTCCGATTCACACTGGTACCATCCACCATCCATGAGAAACAGCTGATGCTCACCATTGCGTGCGGTGAAAATTTGTTTACGTTTATAATTAAAATTAATATTAATAATATTGCAAAGGTTGTGAATGTGATTCAACAGCAAAACATATTCTTTCACAAACTAATCATGTCGCTGGACATGTATGACATTATAATAGATATTTGTTTTGTAAACACTGAAGCGTGGTCATTTGTGAGTGCTTCTACTAAATCCAATCAATGTTTTAAACACAAATATATATGCTATGTCTTTTAAGTAGCGGTTCGGGACATTCTTGGAGAAAGATGTATCGCCATAGAATTGCATACCTTGGGCTGTTTTTCTGAGTGCAGAATAGTCGGAAGGCTGTCAGTCAAGGTGTGGAATTTTCTGCATGAGTTTTGCAAACCACTCAACATAAACAACAAAAATTCCTAGAGAATAGTCCACAAACTATCTCACTTCCGAGTTTTTGTGCCTGAGACAATTTTGACAATTCAGATGTTTTGTTGCTGTTTTTTTTTCATTTACCTATGAAGGACTCTAAATTTTTTTTTGGTATCACCTTTATTATTTGCCAACTATCAGGAATAGTTCCACTGAAGAAAATTGAATTAATGAGAGAAGATTTTCTTGTTGGTCCAAAGGAAGAGACAGTAGCATTTTATAAGATATATTAAATATACCTTTTGCTGAATCAGGATTTCTGGATTTTAGAAAAAATAAAAGTTAATCTAATTTAAAATTAGTTCAAGTTAGTGATCGGTTCCATCGATATGGGATGGTAGTATGCTCACAAGCAATTTGCTTGAGGAAATCTTGATGTTCAACATCATTGATTGTTATTTCACTAAAGTCTTTTAATTTTTTGCCACATTTCCTTTGGAGATGATGGATTTGAAATTGCATGGATGGATTTTTGGCAGCTTTTGTCAGCTGTTCGGCCTACTATTGTAAACAAACTCGGTAAGCAAGAAGAAGAGAGAAAAAGCATTTTTATTGAAAAATAAAGATATTACCAAAATAATGAGCGATTTATTATTAAATGTGGAAAACGGTGCATTTGGGAGTTTTACTACGAGAACCCATGGAGCTTGCATTTGCAACCCACGCAAATCATAAATTTTATCCCCCCACAAGTCTATTAAGACATTCTCCGCCACCTCTGTCCACTCCTTTTTCTATTTTTTTTCCCGTGTTGCTCATATTTAAACTTTAAATTGAATTTACTATTTGACAGCTGTTTTCTGTCGATACCCCTTCGATACCCCGAATAATTGCAGTATTTTGTAAAAATAGTAGAAAGAATACGGCAACCCTTGCCAATGATGTCCGTATGATTAAATAGCCTTTTTACACTGCAGCATCATTGTCGAAGGTGCGGGAAAATGATGCGAGGCGTTTACATCACAGCCGCGTCATTTTTCGCATCATTTTTCTACAAAAACATAAAAAACAAAAAACGGTAAAAAACAGCTGTTTGCTATCGATACCCGTCGATATCCCAAATAAATTCAGTATTTTGTAAAAATACTAGACAGAATACGGCAACACTTGCCAATGATGCGTCGCATGAGTTAATAGCCTTTTTACACTGCCGCATCATTGTCGAAGGTGCGGAAAAATGATGCGAGGCGTTTACACCAAAGCCGCATCATTTTTCGCAGCATTTGTCAGCTGTTCGGCCTACAAATGTAAACAAACTCGGTGAGCAAGAAGAAGAGAGCAAAAGCTTTTTTATTAAAATTAGCAAAATAATGAGCGATTTATTATTAAATGTGGAAAATGGTGCATTTGGGAGTTTCACTACAAGCACCCAAATGTTTATTGAGCTTGTTCAGGAGGACTTCACAGCAAGTGAAGCTATCGTTGGCTTCACCGAACAAAAATTGCGTGCTGCCGAGTTAAATTTTAAGGTGGCACTTTTTAAGTTTGAATCAGTGCATCCCAAAAGATCCCAAAGATTCTCCATCTTTGCTTTAATTTCTATTGGAGAGAAATCATAGAATTGCTGTTTAAATTCCTCTCCCATCTCCTCGTAAATGTGGGTGTTCTTGCGCAACCCACGCAACCCACGCAAATCCTCAATATTTTCCGCCCACAAGTCTATTAACAAATTTTCCGCCCCCTCTGTCCACTTTTTTTTCTTTTGTTTTTCAGTGCTCATATTTGATTTTTAAATATAATTTACTAATTCAAAGCTGTTTTCTGTCGATACCCTGAATAATTTCAATATTTTGTTAAAATACTAGACAGAATACGGCAACACTAGCCAATGATGCGCCGCATGATTAAAGATGCGGCCGCATGATTGTCTTCTTCTATCCACAGGGCTCTTATGAGCATCATTGTCGCATGTTCCATTTAACGGAAAAATCCAATGATGCGCCCAGTGTAAAAAGGCTATAAGATGCGGCCGCATCATTGTTGTTTTCTGTTCATAGGGATTGAATGGGCATAATTGTCGCATGTTCCATTTAACGGAAAAATCCAATGATGCACAGTAGACACTAAGAATATTTATTTTTTGCGAGATTTTCTGTACCAAGCAATGCTTGCTTTGACATATTTAAATTTTAAATGTGGACAAATTTCAATTATTTGTCCAATTTATTCCTGCGTTTATTAGATTTTCAGAATTTATTACAGCCCAATGTAAGATACTTAATTTATGCGAAAAATAGATATTAAATAAAAAAATATTAAAAAAAATATTCAATCTGAGTGGAGTGCGGAGATGGCAAATCATTTGGAGACTAGCGTTATACTGAAGATATTTTTATCATAGCCAAAATTTGTTGAAATTTCACAGTTCAGAGCAAAACATTGTTTTTGTTATCGTCAACAGCTCTTTTTTGAGCCTTTCCACCTTTCTTCATAGACACAGCACATGATAGAAATGGCTATTAATGTCAAAGACACCTGCCAAAAGTATTTTCTAAATCTGTATATGAAAAGATATTGCTAAGTCGAGAGAAAAAGCAAATTGGGGTGATTCTGAGTGGTCAGGCATTGTCGAATGAAGATCGTTTTCCACATTTCAAAACACTTTTCTCCAAAAAACAAACTATAAACCTTGTTTAGAGGAGGATACCTAATGTATTATCTTGATTTATAATGAACGTCACGAATGGATTGATTTACATATAGTTTGATTTACTCTTAATATGCCGAATTGAGTAGGCGATGATGTGTAAAATGCGAGCGCTATGTCAAGACTGACAAAGGGCTGTTGAATCACATTTACACCATTGCAATATTATTAATATTCATTTCAAT
>JAWNNB010001597.1:0-35996 GCA_035043285.1 Drosophila subsilvestris | reverse complement strand
TAGCGATCCATGGTTTCCATGGTTCGTTACAGTAGTATGCCAAAAATAAACACATATAAAAGTACAAACAATTCCCACTGTACCAAGTGTGCAAAAGTGATCACACACTGTAACAATTTGTTGCAGTGTTTACGTAACAATAATTCTCAGACATTTTAATACGATCACACAAATATGCCTGTCGGACAAGAAGTGCAATGTCGGCATATTTATCATAGCCGATGGCACCCAAACATAATCCGCTTAAGTGTGCATGCATACCCCTCGCACCCCCCGCTATCAGCAGCGCTTGGCATATGTATATAACGAATAAATAAATGCGGCCGCTCCACTGCCGGCGTTCCTGGCAGCGTGCCTGCGCGGCCCTAAGCTAAGTAGATGCTAAGAAATATTCGACAAGACATTCAATAAAGAATATTCAAGAAGAACGGATCTTCTTCTTTACAATCCAATGAATTCGATAAACGTTTAACGTTAACGTGTAACACCAAACAACCACAAACACAATTAAAGTGAAGTGTCGAATATAAAAAAACAAAAACTTAAAGCAGAAACGAAAGAAAAGAATGGAAGTGTTCCATTTATTTCAAGAACAGTGCCAATAATATATGAAGATAAAGCCCTAAAAATAGGCACCGACAACGCTACAAAGAGCGTAGGACTTCAACAACTACCGAACTGTGCGATGACCGGCCCCGGCAACACCTGAGCCCATAGGCCCCGGACAACGAAGAAGAAGTGAAGTGAGAGAGGCAGACCGCCCCTTTCACCAATGTTGGACCAAAAATATATATGCACGAGAGGCTGGCCGCCTCTTGCACCTCCGTTGGACAAATATAAGCGTGAGAGGCCTACTGCCCCTTGCGCCACCGGTGGATGCCAATCTGGAAACAGATTTAATAAATGCTGCTCCTATCGAGCAAAGGGACAGCCTACAGGACGCTTTAGAGGCTTGTCCAGCCGATTGACAACGCCCACTCACAATAGCTGAGTACAGGGCTCGCCAAAAACCAGCAGAGAAGCCAAAGAAGAAAAGGAGTGGGAGAAGAATAAAACTCCTCCAACAGCGGCGGCTTGCAATAGACCTGATAAAAGCTGCGAAAAAAGCACAGGAGCGACAGCTACATGAGGAATCTCTGGAAAAAATCAAGAAGCATTTTTGCACTGGTGCAAAGCAACGCAAAGGGCAGCACAAATTAATGCCAAAATTTGCCTATATTTTTAAACAAAAAACAACCCACAAGCTGTTGCGTGCAAACGCTGCTTGTTAAAAACTAACCACTGCTAGGCTTGTACTAGAACCTTATGGCTGGTATTTTATTTATTTAGAGAAAAACATTGTAAATCCACCATATGCCCTAACATACCCTATTTTCATATATTCACTTCCTTGAGAAATTACATGTGTATATCAGCAATATTAATTTAAACGAGAAGGAACGTGAGTCGCTTCTAGTCGCGACTCTACTTTTATACCCGTACTCAGACAGTATATAAATTTGTGAACTTATGATTGACATTTAAAAAAAAATTTGTAATTTTACATTTTTTTGCTACATTTGTTAACTACATCTACATCTAAAATGTAGATTATACATGTAGAACAGATATTCTACATCTACCATTTAGGTTCTACATCTCCTCCGCTAAGGGTTGCTCGCGCATTGCACAGGGCAGAGTGTGTGCGAGCGAGACAGAGAATGAATAGCGTCAGCAGCGCCAGAGGAGGTGGGGGAAGCAACGGAAAATTGGTATCTTTATTCTGGCCATAATAAAGATCCGATCTGACTCAGATTCGACAGTCTAATAGATATCGTCATTATTTACGATACTGCGTTTTTAGTTTTATCGTATCTTTAAAATTGTGGATGCCACAGATTTTCGTTCTTTGTGAAGGCGGAGGGGTGCGTGGCACAATTCGGAAATAAACTTGATTCAGTGTGATATCACATGAGTCTGGAAACAAAATTTGGTTGCTCTAGCTTTTATAGTCTCTGAGAACGAGGCGTCAAACAAGACGGACAGACGGACAGACGGACGGACGGACAGACGGACAGACGGACGGACAGACATGGCTCTATCGACTCGGGTATTGATGCTGATCAAGAATATATATACTTTATGGGGTCGGAAAAATGTCCTTCTCTGCGTTACACACATCCACTTTTACCACAAATACAGTATACCCCTTAACTCTTTTTGAGTACGGGTATAAAAAAAAATCAAATCAAAGTAACGTAAATATACAACCAAGGGCTGGTTTGGTTCTGACGTAACTTCAGACTGAAAAAGTCCTCAAAGAATTGAAGACAAATTGTCCACCAATTGTAGGAGCCGAAAGAAGGCAGATAGTCCGGAGCATCACTGGTGAGCAGAATTCTGTTTCGGTAACGCTTAAAAGTGCAGACCCATAACTAACTCCGAAAGTGGATCGTAAGCTGTAAGCTTTACACCCAGCTTTTAAGAGAGAGCCGCTGCACTGTGCACTCCATCCACTGAGAGTCATGGCGTTTACCTTGATAAGCAGTTAGGCAGGGAGAGCATAGACCTCAGCTTGATCGAAAACTCACTCAAGTCCGCTGAAGATCATACGATTGTGCCGTTAAAGCTTCAAACATCATCCGATCTTTGAGCTTTATGTGCTGTACCGCCTAGTTGAACTTAGAAGAGTTTTGATAGAGTTTATTGCAAATAGACTATTGATAAAACAAGACGTGACTTGTGGGCATCCGTATATTAATATGTGTATGTAACCAACTACATAATCCGTCGTGTCGCAGAACTTCTTGTCCGACCATCAATTCGAGAGTGATTATAATCTGTGCTTTTGTGCTTGTGAAAAAAAAAAAAAACATCTCAGGTATGTCGGCAGTTAGTTAGGAAAGTGTTTAGTGTAATCTATTCGAATTATGTGTTATATGGAGAAGGTCGGGAGCCCGTACCATACATATCAGCCTAAGAGGCATACCAACACCTATACGAGGGACCATTCTGGAGGTGTGCTGCCAAAAGGGATTCCCCAAACGACAAGGGTACCCTTCACCCTTTTTGGGTACCCGGATCACCGAGAACGATCGCTTCGCGTCAACTGCGGAAGCCACCGCCACTTTGGCAACTCAGCGCTAGGAGCTTCTCCCAGCTTTGTGGAGGCCACCCTTCTATCACACCCCAACAATTCTTGTGTGAACCGCAGACTGACGTCGGGCCGTCAATGTTTAAGCCAGGGTGATGAGATAAACCGATCTGATGACATCCTCGTAGACTGATCTAGCGGCGCTCGCGGAATTCCACGAGGAATTCTGATTAGCTGTATTACTCTGAGAGGTTATGCAGAGGCGCCGTTGGCTAAATTTTGACTGAGCTGTTCCTAGAGTAGTCGTGACCAACAACGTTGCAAATAGTCGTCACATCACTGCGTTAATATAAGAGTTCCTTATTCAAATAGATAGTTATGTAATCAAGGAAACATAATAGTTTTGGAAGCGAATGGGTATGAGATGTGAATATTATTTGAGATTACAAGGTCGTACACGTCAGTGAGCCAGAGTGCATATATTGTTATTAACTTATATATTTTCCTCAGAAACAGGCACCTACGTCATCCTTGAGCTCAACGATCATGGAAGGAGTAAGTGTTACCAAAACACCAAAACAAGAAAGAATGCTGTAAGTTTGTAAATGTAAACATGTATGTATATGCACTGAGCAGAAACGTAACCTGCGTGTTATCCATTTGATTTTCTTGACATTCTTAATAATTCCAAAACTATAATGCCGTCTTACCCTTCGACCAATTCATTCTATTGTCTACCTATGATTTATATATCTTTATACCTTTATCTACATTTTATACTCTGTCTTAACTTCTTATAAAAGAAAATAGGTATATATATATATATAAGTAAGGCGAATCTTCAGGAAAAATGAAATTCTAATATAAGTAAGAAAACTTGAAGATTCTGAATTATAAAATTAGGAAACCATAAAAATATATATGAAGTCAGTAATTTTGAAACACAATTTGAATATGTACTAAATTTAGACGTCCGTCCTCTGACAGGCTGGATGGAGGTGGTAGGATGGAAACTGAATAAGTATCTTCTAGACATAAGTATAGACATACGGGTCGATTTACCTGTATAGCATAGGTTGGGAGGGTAGAGAAGAGAGAGACACCTGAGTTCTCAAAATTTGAATCGAGTAGTTGATATGAATATCCTCGATACACCTATAGCGAATAACTATTTCAATTACCATTCCCTCAGTCCAGTTAAACCTGGGTTTATTTTTGTGTTGATCTCGATTCCCTTTTAATGTGCACCTAAACATTGCGCAACTGTGTGTCAGTATGAAAATAGGAGAGAGTAGAACGAACCCCGACAATCCGGCGAGCTTAGTCAGAGCATAGCTAGAGGTGTACACGAAATCTTCTCCTACTAGTTTGGGTACAAGACATCAATCCCATACCTACACGCTACACAATGTTTAAAGAAACATTAGAAAAATTATGCGCAAAGTATAGTGACGTATTCGGAATAGACACCGAATCAATCACAACTAATAACTTTTATAAGCAAAAATTGAGATTAAGGGATGATGAGCCAGTTTATATCAAGCATTACAGAAGCCCTCATAACCATATTGACGAAATTCAGTCACAAGTGAAAAAATGAATAGACGATAAGATAGTGGAACCTCTGTGTCAGAATATAATAGCCCTCTGCTACTTGTACCAAAAATCTCTCCCAGGCTCTGATAAAAAAAGGTGGCGTTTAGTAATTGACTACCGCGAAACAAATAAAAAATTATTGTCAGATAAATGTCCTCTACCAAGAATATACGATATACTCGACCAACTGGGACGAGCAAAATACTCATGTTTAGATCTAATGTCTGATTTCACCAGATAGAACTAGAAGATAACTCAAAAAATATAACGTCCTTTTCAACGAACAATGGTTTGTATCGCTTCACGCGATTACCATACGGATTAAACAGCACCAAATTCATTTCAAAGATTGATGATGACAATTGCATTTTCTGGTCTAGAACCATCTCAGGCATTCCTTTACATGGATGACCTAATTGTCATCGGTTGTTCAGAAAACCATATGATCAAAAATCTTACAAACGTTTTTGATTTCTGTAGAAAAAACAACCTCAAACTACATCCTGTTAAATGTTCATTCTTCATTCACGAAGTGACTTTTTTAGGCCGCAAGTGTACTGAAAAAAGGTATTTTACCCGACGACAAGAAATATGACGTCATAGAAAAATACCCAGTCCCTACGGACGCAAACAGCGCTAGAAGATTTGTTGCATTCTGTAACTACCCACTAGTACCAGGCAACTAGTTCGGTACCGGTCCCGAACTAATTACCATTCTCATGTCCCTAGTTCTGCTTCGTTTCCCCAACAATGTAAATCAGCGGAGAATTTAACACATGCATGTCCTAGGGCGGAACCACCCCTGGTTCCCAATCGATTACCCTTCGATTACCAGTAGCCGGTTGCTCAAGCGCTGGGTACGGCCTAGTTACCAGTAGATCGTCAGCAACTAGTTCCCGATCGATTACCCTTCGACTACCAGTAGCTGGTTGACCAGCAGCTAGCTGGCTTTATAATAAATAAATTAAATACAAAATTGTGTTTTATGCGTGTTTAATTTAAATAAAAAATTATAATTTTTCTAAATTTACCTAGCCTAAACAGACTCCAATTCATTTTTTTTGGTTTGACGCACTTTTGTTTGAAAACTCGTTTCTTTATCGTTGCATGGCTTTGCGTATCAGCATTTCCGGTGCTTCATTTCCAGGCGGAATACATTCTGTAAAAATTATTTGTTTAATTTAATTAAAATATAATATAAACTAGTAGTGTAATGGTATTTTACCTAGCAAAACTCCAAAGAACTCCGATTGGCTCCTGAGGGCTTTCTTCCTTGGACTCCATCCACATTATAGCCAACATATGTCTTACTTAAAATGAATTTTAAGTTCACCAGAACCCAGCTGGCTGTAAAATTGATTTACGTTAAACTCATTTCAGTATTCAAAAAGAAGGTTACAAAATGAACCTGATATATTCTTCTTAGAGTTTTAGTTTACTTACATAAATTGCTCTATTAATTTTTATGTTCTCCTCCATTTTAATCAATGCTCCTCCGTTTCAATCGGGAACTGGTCCCGTATGGGATTCATCTCCCCCTTCTCCTTTACCAGCTGTTTTATTAAAATGTTTGATCAGCTAATATTGTAGCAAGGGCGTTCAATTGATCTGAAAGCAATGTTGGTCTTAATTTTGGTAATACAAATTTTAATATTTATTAATCTTAATACGAACAACGGCATTCTCCTGCTGTAGATTTTCTGAAATTTATTATTAATTAATTTATTTATTAATTCAAATAACATCACATTTATCGTCATACCATGATCACAGACCACTAACTTATCTTTTCTCAAGGGTTAATCCAAGCTCAAAACTAACAAGAATGAGATTGGAATTGGAAGAGTATGATTTTACTGTAGAGTATCTGAAGGGAAAGGACAATTTCGAGGCAGATGCACTGTCACGAATAACAATTGAAGAATTAAAAACAATGAATACAAATGTCTATAGAGTCACTACGAGACAACAAATTAGACAGAAAAAATCCTGCGCAGGAATAGAAACGGATACTTTGCCTAGGCAAGTTCCGCAAAATGCTTCTAAGCCCAACGTATATGAAGTCATTAAAAACGACGATGTACGAAAAGTAGTGACCTTGCGTATAATGCCATACAAATGTTTAATTAAACATGGCAGAAAAATTATAGCAAGAATTGAAGTTAGCGATATTTATACTAATGGAAATCTAGATTTAGGTCAGTTCTTCCAAAGGCTTGAAAAAGAAGCCAGTATAAATAAAATTAGCGAACTCAAATTGGCACCGAGTGAAAAAATCTTTGAAGTAATTTCAATTGATAATTTCAAAAATATGGGCAACAAATATTTATAAAAACTAAGAGTAGCGCTACTCAGGCCGGTGACCATAATAAAAACAGAAAAAGAACAAGAAGCAATAATGTCTACACTACATGATGATCCAATACAAGGAGGACACACAGGCATATCTAAAACATTAGCAAAGATAAGAAGACATTACTACTGGAAAAATATGACACGTCATATAACCAAGTACGTACGTAATTGTCCAAAATGCCAAGTATCAAAAATAGTTAAACATACTAAGACCCCCCTTACCATTACAGAGTCACCAATAAGTGTATTCGACCGAGTACTAGTCGACACAATTGGACCACTACCGAAATCAGACAATGGCAATGAATATGCAGTCACCCTAGTATGTGATTTGTCAAAATACCTAGTAGCCATACCTGTAGCTAACAAAAGCGCTAATACAGTTGCTAAAGCTATATTTGAATCATTTATTCTAAAGTACGGTCCTATGAAGACGTTTATAACGGATATGGGTACGGAATAAAAGAATTCTATAATAAATTACTTGTGTAAATATCTAAATATAGACAACATACCGTCATAAGAACACCATCACCAGACTCTAGGAACTGTTGAGCGAAGCCACAGAACATTCAACGAATACATACGTTCATATATATCAGTAGATAAAACTGATTGGTACGTATGGCTTCAATAATTCGTATATTGTTACAACACTACACCGCAAGTGACACATAATTACTGTCCTTACGAACTAGTTTTTAGTAAAAACTCTAATTTTCTACAACATTTGAATACCATAGATATAATAGAACCTCTATACAATATAGAAAACTACGCTAAAGAATCTATGTTTAGATTAGAGACAGCATATAAAAGAGCCTGAACAATGCTAGAAAACAAAAAGCAAAAAAGAAAATTAGAATACGATAAAAATATAAATGATTTTTAATATCAATAGGGACAAAAAGTTCTACTAAGAAACGAAGTTGGACATAAACTAGACAAATATTTAGGACCTTTTACAGTAGTTCAAATAGAATATCTGAATATATATATAGAATATATAGAATAGAATATATCAACATAATAATATAAAATAAAAATAAAAAACAAAAAGTACATAAGGATAGGATAAAGATTTTTAAACATTAATCATTTGTAGTGTGGCCATGCATAAGCATAACATATAGATTTTTGTAACCCATTCATTTGAGTTTTATTTTTTTATTTTTTACCAATATTATATAAAACGAAAAAAAAACCAACACAAGATAAAATTTGGAATTCTTTAATCATATTACAAATATACATACATATATGTAATTGCGCAATCTATAAAAAAATATATATATATATTTCTTTTCAGTTTTACTAAATTGCTGAATTTCATACATCTTATTACAATACACTAACAGTAGGTTAGGTTAGGTTGAGGCGGCTGTCGGAATCGCTGTGAACCCGACACACTTAGGCCGGTTTCGGCCCGTTGTAACACCGGATCATTTCCCCTTCCCTTGTGAGACGCCATGTTATCCATTGTCCCATTCGGATGCCTTTATGAAGTTTGCGATCCTTCTGGGACTCATTGTAGACATGTCTGAAATGTCAGCTAAGAAGAGTGATTCCAAGTATTGAAGCCTCCTTCTACTGAGAGCAGGACAGGAGCAGAACAGGTGTTCCACGGTCTCCTCCTCGTCCTCATCTCTGCAGCAGCGACATAAGTCGTTGTAGGGGCACCTAGCCTGTTTGCATGGGTGCCCATTAGCCAATGTCCCGTAAGGGAGCGTATGACTGAGCTACACCTTTTCCTGCCGAGTTTGCAAAGCTCATTGGTGCGCTTCTTATTAATGTTAGGCCATGTTTGCCGAGTTATGCGACATAGTGGCACTGTTTGCTATCTGTCGTTTACTAGTAGCTTAAAATGCTCTTTTATTTTGAGCTTACAGGTGGCATAAGAATGTCCTCCTTATCATGGAGAAGGAGGATTGTTGTAACAGTTCTGGCCAGCTCGTCTGCTGTGCAGTTGCCTTCAATGTCCTGGTGTCCCGGGACCCATATTAGGCTGATTACAAACTGTTGAGCCATCTCGTGGAGAGATTTTATACAGCTTACCACGGTAGCCGAGCTTGATTTTATCGCATTTAGCGATTTGATCGCCGCTTGGCTGTCACTGTAGATATTTAGGTGAGTTTCCGTAGGGGCACTTTCCTGAAGGCAACTCAAAGCTTCCCTGATCCCTATTACTTCCGCTTGGAAGACATTGCAGTGATCTGGGACCCTGAAAGAGTGTCTTATGTTAAGCTGTTCGGAGTAGATCCCTCCTCCTACCTTGTTGTCCAGCTTTGAGCCATCAGTGACGATTTGAATGGCTCCGTCTGGGCCAGGTGGTCCCTCGAGCCAGTTCTCTCTGTGCGGGATAATGATTTCAAAGGGAGTGTCTATGTACTCCCTTGGAGCGCAGTAGTCCGTTTTTGTGGGGACGATATTTTTTCCATTAAGGATGAGCCCCACTGATGCATAGGGCAGCAGTACGCTGTACCTTGCCCAGTTGTTTGGTGATGGTCCTTTTTGATAGGGCAGGCCATCACATTGCAACTCCGTAGAGTAGTATTGGTCTTACTATTGCCAGGTATATCCATTGGACTATACTTGGGTTCATACCCCATTTCAATCCGATGGCCTTTTTGCAAGTGTAGAGCCTATTGTGCCTTCTTCACTCTATCTTTGATGTTCAGGTTCCAGCTAAGCTTCTTGTCAATTACCAGCCCTAAATAACTGGCATTGTTGCTGAAGGAGAGCTTGCATCCGTTTAGCGTTGGGGGGTTGAGAGGCGAGATTTTTACTTTGTTGTAAACAATACAAGTTTCGTTTTAGAGGGATTTACTTCCAAGTCCACGCGACTTTGTCTATTCCGACAGTTGCGCGAGCTTTGCGGTCATTAGATGGCAAAGTGTTTGAGGGAATTTTCCCGAGAAGATGATGGCAACGTCGTCCGCGTATGCCACAACTTTTCAGCCCCCTCTTTCCAGGTCACACAGAATCTTGTTGACTGCTATGTTCCATAGAAGGAGAGACAGGACACCACCTTGCGGGGTGCCTCTGTTAACATACCTTGACTGAGTGAACGATCCCATCAATGATGTCAACATCCTGCATGTGAGCAATCGATCAATGAGCATCATCAAGTGACTATACACCCCTAGGTCAGTCAGGACCTCCTTGCTGGCCCCCGGAATGACGTTGTGGAAAGCCCTCCTCGATGTCGAGAAACGCTATTAATGAGTATTCTTTGACGCCTATGGATTTCTCCACCGCTGAGACTACTTCATGGAGTGGATTTTCCTTTCCGGTAGGCATGTTGTGCGCCTGACAGCCACTGAGCATTTATAGCTGTTCTCAGCTGTAGCTCGACTAGTCTCTCAAAGGTTTTGAGAAGGAAGGACGATAGACTTATTGGTCTTAAGTCTTTTGGGGTTCTACGTGAGGCTTTCCCTGCTTTGGGAATAAAGATTATTTTTAACCTTGAGCCAAGCCTGGGGGATATTGACCACTACCAGTATCTTCCTGAAGATACATTGCAGCCAGTTGATGGCCGTATTCCCGGCTTTTTGTAATTAAGCCGGAATGATCTGGTCGGGACCAGGCGGTTTGAAGGATTTAAAGCTGTTTACCGCCCAGCATTTGTTCCGTCTTGTGAGGATGTGCGCCATCGATGCTACCGGTCCTTCACTTGGGAGGTCTGCCGGCTCGATGGTTGTGCATCCAGGAAAATGGGTATCGAGGAGGATATGTAGGGAGTCCTCACTAGAGTTAGTCCACGTACCATCCATTCTCTTGAGGTATCCCACCGAGGGAGTTGTTTTTGAGAGGATCTTACATAGCCTTACGGATTTCGACGTATCCTCAATATCGGAGCAGAATTTTTGCCAAGAGGCCCTTATTGCTTTCCTAGTTTCTTTCTTGTATAGGTCTAGACTGCTTCTGTAGTTTTTACAGTGTTCATCCTCGCTGTTGCTTTTGGCTCTGTTGAAGACAGTCGTGGAGTCTTTGCGTAGGATATCTATTTCTTTTGACCACCAAGGGGGTTTCTTTTTCCACTTAGGTCTGGTTGAGGGGCATGCTTCCTTGAAGGCCTTGTTGCACGCTTCTGTAAAGCTGTCTACTAGGCGATTGAGGTCACCCGTAGTGTCCGGGCATTTTGGTGCTATGGGGGGAGTAATTTCCCTATGTTTTCACTATATAAATCCCAGTTGGCTTTCCTGGGGTTAGTATAGTCGGTAGGTTTTGGGCTTTCGAGAGATAGGACTGTATCGATATACCTGTGGTCGGAGAAGGAGTGGTCCTCTAGGACTCTCCAACTCTTTACTATGTCTGACAGTTTGTGAGACAACAAATTGAGGTCAATAACCTCTTCACGGTTTTTAATAATAAATGTGGGGTCGTTACCCCAGTTACATATTACCAGGTTGGAGATTAGGATGAAGCTGAAAAGTGACTCACCACTTACATATGTGTCCGAACTCCCCCATTGGGTGTGGTGAGCGTTGGCATCTTAGCCTATCTATCGAACAAGGTCACTGGGAGGATCGCTCTCCTTGTGAGCCATGTAGGTCGACATCATGTTTAGGTGTGTCCCGTGAAGCTCTAGGCTAGCCGCCGTGC
The DNA here is from genome assembly GCA_035043285.1 of Drosophila subsilvestris. NCBI lineage: Eukaryota > Metazoa > Arthropoda > Insecta > Diptera > Drosophilidae > Drosophila > Drosophila subsilvestris. The sequence goes on along the minus strand of JAWNNB010001597.1, from coordinate 24,367 downwards.
TGACACCATTGTTAAAAGTGTGGAGCAGAAAGATATTTAGGTGCTTTCTTGCCAGAATGCGGGACGAGTTCTACCTTCAGTTTGAGCTACAATCAGTTTGTAGTCCTTCGCCGCCAGTCCACAGACCTTGCCTCCCACCAACCAAGGATCTTGGACTAGCACTATCTCCGCTCCGCTCACGTCCAAGCGGAGTATAAGAGGAGCGGATGCTGCTTTACAGTGGTGGATATTGATCTGTAGTAGTCTTAGTGACATCCTTAGGATCAGCCTCCACCACTGTTGTGTCCGCGTCCGAGTCGTCGCTTACGTCTTCATGACACATTGCCTCGAAATCTCTCATCAGAGTCGAGTCCGTCGAGTAGGCGGTCCCAGTTCCGGTCCCAGCTCGTCGTCGGGTGCTTCGATCTCCGAGGAAGCGTCCTGCTCGACTGGTTTGTCGACAGAACGAGCCTCAGTCGCCGCATCCGACTTGTACACCTTGATGGTGATCGAGCTGAAACCGAAATTTACCTCCCCATTGGCTGCCTCTATGAAGGCCAGCGACTCCTTGTTGAGGACGACCATCACCTGATTTGTGGGGCCGTGCGCTGCCTTCTCCCGCTTAGTTTTTTCTTCCAGCCGGAGTTCGGGTAGTGCCTTTCTCCTTTATGTGTTTGGTATTTGTTGATATTTGTTTGTTTTCCATGTAGTTCCCACGAGCTGCAGAGAAGGGGAAAGGTCAGCCCCGGCAGAGGTCCACGTTACTCGGGTAAGGCATCATTAGAACAGGGGGTTGCCAAGTCCCTGAGCTCTCCGTTCGCGACTGGGCTTGTTTTTATACCGGGCCAGCTGGCTCTGGCTGGCCCAGCCAGGCTGACTCTTAGCACGGGTCGAGTGACACCTTAGTCCGGCCCGGTGTGAGGTGAGTGTTGGGGTTGGGATGTGGATAGGTATGTGTAGGAATGGGAGTGTGCAAGCTACTTGATGAGAGGCGGCACCACAAGCGCATCGTCAGTGTTGGTGCTTCGCGAACACCCGCTGACTTTCCGGGACTGCTTATTTCGGTACTCTCCTTCAGAGTCAACTTAGTTGCGTCTCTTTGGGATGCCTGCTTATTCACAGTTGACCTACCCACAGGGTAGGCCGTTCGCTATCCGGCACCCGCGACCCGTCCGTTGGCCTCAGCTAGGTCCCCTCTGAGCCACCTCAAAGCCCAATAGGATCATCGGATACGCTAACAGTAACTTTTTAAAATAACAAATTTATATTACGTTATTTTTCAAAAGGAGGGAGATGTAGTATGCCACAAATAAAGACATATAAAAGTACAAAAAATTCCCACTGTACCAAGTGTGCAAAAGTGATCACACACTGTAACAATTTGTTGCAGTGTTTACGTAACAATAATTCTCAGACATTTTAATACGATCACACAAATATGCCTGGCGGACAAGAAGTGCAATGTCGGCATATTTAGCATAGCCGATGGCACCCAAACATGATCCGCTTAAGTGTGCATGCATACCCCTCGCGCCCCCCGCTATCAGCAGCGCTGGGCATATGTATATAACGAATAAATAAATGTGGCCAATCCGCTGCCGGCGTTCCATGCAGCGCAGCAGCGCGGCCCTAAGCTAAGTAGATCTTAAGAAATATTCGACAAGACATTCAATAAAGAATATTCAAGAAGAACAGATGTTCTTCTTTACAATCAAAAGAGTTCGATTAACGTTTATTATTACAAATGGGTCAATCGGCGCGGGCGACGCTCAGCCTGCAGGTGAAAGCGATAGTCAGCCTCAGGACACGGCACCCAACGCCCCAACTACGGGAGCCACAACGCACGGATCCCCACGGTCCCACATCGGGGAATACTTCGCAGCGACGATCGGTCTATCACAGCGAGCACCACCCCACGCCTTCACCCCTGAGCACAGAATCTACCATCCAGATCCAGAATTCGTCCCCTTCCACGGGGCCGTGCATGAGCTCGCCGAAGGCCCATCGATCTCACGGGTCCGACGGCTCGCCTTGGCCGGAGACGCAACCGTGGCAGCCGTACAGGAAGGACGCCCCAACGAAAACATCGGGGAACTCCAGCTCCTAAGACGGGAGAACGCAGCACTCCAAAGCGAGCAGAAGCGCCAGCGACAGCGGGAGCAGGAGCGACGACCCACTACGGGAGCGTTGAAAAGCGAGCCACGAAACCACCAAAGATGGAAGTCCCCCGTCAGTAGCGACCCGACGTTGCCTCGGGTTCTGGCATCCGCCGCAAGGCACAGTCCGGAGGAGCAGACGTCCAAAGCTGGAGACCAAACCTGACAGAAGCACCGATAGCGAGGCAGAGGTACTAAATGATGGACGCTTCGGAAAGACCCGGCCCTTGGTGTCAGAAAGACACCAAGTCGCAGAAAACAGCCACCAGCCTCAAATAAGGGAAGCTTGCCCCTCAGCAGGCAATGGACACTGGCCATGCCCCGGACAGAGCCAGAAACGGCACCCAGCGCCACCAGATCCACGGAGGCCTGGGTAAAGGCCGCAAAGGCGTTCCAGGCCACGCTAGAAATGCAGGAAGGGAGCGAGGAGGAGGATCCGAGCGAGGAGGAGTTTCCGAGTGAGGAGGAGGTTCCGAGTGAGGAGGAGGATTCGAGTGAGGAGGAGGATCCGAGTGAGGAGGAGAATCCGTTTCCATTTCCAAATCGGGGAGACGATGACAGCACAGAGGAATAGCCGCGGACGGAGTTGGGAATCGACGACGGACGAGACACTCCGTCTCCAGACCCACAGGTAGCCACGACGCCACCAGAGCTGTGGGCAGAGACTCCGCCTCCAGACCCACGGGCAGCCACGCCGCCAAAAGAGCTGCGGGCAGAGACTCCGCCTCCAGACCCACGGGCAGCCACACCGTGATAATTTGATAATTCTTATTAGGTCATCAGCAGTAAAATAGCGCCTAGCCTTTATTGTGAGACCGTTGTCTGCATATGTTGCATTAGTGAGCACTAGAACCAGACCTAGAACCAGCACTAGAACCAGCACTAGAACCAGCACTAGAACCAGCACTAGAACCAGCACTAGAACCAGCACTAGAACCAGCACTAGAACCAGCACTAGAACCAGCACTAGAACCAGCACTAGAACCAGCACTAGAACCAGCACTAGAACCAGCACTAGAACCAGCACTAGAACCAGCACTAGAACCAGCACTAGAACCAGCACTAGAACCAGCACTAGAACCAGCACTAGAACCAGCACTAGAACCAGCACTAGAACCAGCACTAGAACCAGCACCAGAACCAGCACTAGAACCAGCACTAGAACCAGCACTAGAACCAGCACCAGAACCAGCACTAGAACCAGCCAGCCTGGAGAACCTTCAAAAAAACCGTGAGTGAAGAGAACATACGTAAGACAACGAGAGCCAGAACCGATACGTAAAGACAAAGAGAGCCGAAACACTTACACCCACATCACCAAGCTCGGACCGCTGCCGCACGCTGCTCACTCCGTAGCGCAAGCGCACGAGTTATAATATGTATAAGTGTGGTAGGGGGTTCTCTGTATTACTTGGTGTATGTAGGATAGGAATAATCACGACTGGTGGGTTTGAAGTTTGAATATCGACTGATCTTTATTTTATTCTTTATGTTCTATGTTGATACATTTTCTGCCTTGCTCTTTCTGAGTGCCCTAGAATCTGCTTACTCCGCATTCCTCATTTGGAAAGGATATCTGGTTGCTGGGGTCTGGGTGTTTGTTGTGTTGCCGCCCGGTCGTTATGCTAGTCGTAGGGGATTCTGCGGGGCGAGGGTGAACTACCGACCATAGAGGAGGGATGGTTGGTGTGAAGGCAGGAGTTGTGGTGATAGTTGACGTTGGTGTAGTCGCAGCGTAGATAGTCGTCCTTCTTGAGCACCAGGCGGTGCATATCAACCCCAACAGTAACACTCTGACCGCTGCATACGTTGCTGTCGTGTGCACAACGATTCCGCTTCGAACTTGGCCGATTTCAATGTTGGTCCTGATGTCTTCTATTCTCAGCTCGTGCACTCCCAACTCTTGGGTTGTCCTGTTCCTCTTCATTGAGTGTATCTGCGGAATGTCGAGTTTGAATTGTCCCACGTCCAATTGCTTCGTCCCACGTCCAATCGTATCACGTGTCGAACAATCGACAGCTCAATACGTTTTTGCAAACAGCAAAATTAAAGCACCTCACCCATTGCGTTGTTTCACAATGAGGCAAGTAGGCCAATTCTCGGTCTTCCCACTCTTAAGATATTTCACAATCGCCAGCGTCAGTTGACCTGCATAAGAAATATCATGGCATGATTGCACAAGAAGGCAAACCAGCATAAAATGCTCTCCGCAATTCCCAAAAAAAACAATAACCCATATTCACCATACGATTTCCCGGAGTGCATACGCAACCGAAATCAATCAAAACCCACTGACCCATCTTTATGGAAGTGGTACACTATGTTCTACTAAGTAAGTAACACCCAACTAAAGCAGAAACCAACCCAAACCCACTGACCCACCTTTATGGAAGTGGTACAATATCTTTTACCGATTAAGCATAAAAATAAGTAACACCCGATAACAAATAAGCGGAAATCAAAAGTCGCTGACGCCAAGATCTGACGTACGATGTCGACCATCGGCGAATTACATAAAAAGCGCAAGATGCACCGAAGAGCTCGGAGGAGCTCGGATTTGGTAACGAGGGAACAGTCGAGGATCGACGAAAGAGATTTGCCGCATTAGTCGCGGGACACTCTCACAGGATGCCTGGGCTCGATTAGGAGACCTTGAGCGGATCTACACCAGGGCAGAAGGACGCCCCAGGTCACCCATGCCAGCCACGCCTGGGCCCTCAGCCAGACGGAAAACGGACACCGGGGCAGGATTACAAGTACCCGCAGCCGCCGACTTCAGCACGCCAGCCCCACCCGTCGTAGTAACGGCCGCCGAGTTGCCAAGGCCGCCAGTTACCGAGACCAGCCGATCGCCCACACAAAGGATCGTGCCAGTCAACGACGCACCCATGGATGGACACTACCACAGCCACGGCCCACCCATGGCGGAACGCATCCGGAAATGGGGAATCAGGTTCGACGGGCAAGATGACCCACTGTCATTCCTAGAACTGCTCGAGGAACGTGCACTTTCATATGGGGTGGACACCAATCAACTGCCACGGGCTATGACGGAGCTTCTCACCGATCGGGCCTGCCGCTGGTACCTTACCAGTCAACTGCAAGGCAGCTCATGGGCCTATTTTCGCAAAGAATTTTTGACGTTCTTCTTGCCGCCGCGGTATTTCGAACAATTGGAGGACCAGATCCGAGCCCGCAAACAGGCGACAGGAGAATTAGTCAAGGATTACCCTATAGAAATACGGCTTCTCATGCACCATGCCGGGTATGATGCGGCCAAGGAATTGACAAGGATCTATGACAATGCCCTGCCAGCCTACCATATGTACGTGCGGCGACACGAACTACAAAGCTTGTCGCAACTGACACTTTTGGCCACGGAACTCGAAAGTATTCAAGAGCGGACCATTTCTATCCCTCTCGCACCCCCGCAGCACGCACAAAGATACGCAAGACCGGCTCCAGAACATAGGAAAGGAGATTCAAACCGAGTGCAGTTTCGGAGACCCCACTGGGAGTCGGGAGAACCAGTACGATGAATCCCGATATCGCCCATCACATTATCACGACCCCCATTGCCAACCCACGCGCCGCCTGTCGCAGGTGTGGTGAAGCCGGTCATGCGGCATACGACTGCCAAAATCCTTCCATCCTATTCTGCTGGGAATGTGGCAAACGCGGCACACGAACCGTCGATTGCTGCCGCCAACACACGTCGGGAAGCGACACGCGTCCCCAACTGACACGGGATCAGCCGGGAACGACGCCTCCTCCGACACGCGACTAAAGAATTCCCTACACGTGAACAACGGCCGGATAGTGGCGATGGTGACCATAGAAGGATACGCAACGGAAGCCACAATCGACACAGGGGCATCCAGAAGCTTTATCAGTGAAAACCTCGCCCGACAACTAGACAACAACACCAACCTGGAAGATGCATGCGTACGCATACGCCTGGCCGATGGCTCGGTCAGAGAGATCACACAAGTTCTACTGGCGCACATCAAGCTGGATCAACGAGAGGTTCAAATCCCGCTCCTGGTTCTGCCAAACATGTTGGGACAAGTAATTGTCGGCATGGACTTCCTATGTACCACTGAAACGACGATCCAATGCGGAATCACGCTGCTACAGCTACAAGACCGCGGTCCCATGTCCACTGAACCCGTGCTTTCTACCATCCACGTACAAGACACCGAACCCCGATACAAGAAACCCGAACAAATCGCAAGGTACCTACGTCCACGACCTATCACAATGAATACGGCACCCAATAACGCTACGCAGCACTTGACACCCAAACCAAACGGAACGAACACAAAGCACCGGCACACAACGGAGAAAACGAATCCGAACAAACAAACAAACAGCAACGCAGCAATCGGGAAAACGAGTCCCACGGTCACTACGGAGCAACCGCGTCCAAGGCCGAACACAGGGAACACGCATCCCAAACAAACCACGAGGATCTCACACACGAGACAAACACACTTGAACCCGGCGCTCGACACAGGAAGCCCAGGTACAAGACAAGCAACAGAACAAGCAAGCACAGGATCCACAACGAAGAGAGTGAACACACAGACTGCCTCAGAGCCGACCACCAGCACCGAACAAGGACAACAATCCAACAACCCAGCAACACGGGAAACAGCCACGCTAACCCCACGCTGGTCGGGGCCAACAATCGAACTAATATCCACAGCGCCTCTCTGCCAGGACCCGGAAACCAGGACGATGACCCCCCGAAACACTGACCGCAGCCCGGTCGTAACCATGGCCGACGCCACCCCGATCCTCGCCAACACAATGGAGTACCTTCCGCGTACCAAACATGACTGCTAGCGCCATGCACCGAGCCATGCCTAGAGCCACGTCCGAGATCTTCGTCGCCCATACAAGTCGTTTTTCCGACACCAGAGGCATCTTCGAGGCTGTTGTTTTATCTCGTTTCGGACACCAAGACTGAGAGCTGCTGGACCGGCGTCATCCCCGTCATAGTTATCGTTCCAGGAAACATTCTGTATTTTTCATTGGCGCCCGAGCAGGGACATCGGTATCAGCATTTTTCGTGGAAATTCGCAAGAAACAACTAAAAACAGTTAACATTGCATTTTCGTCGTCTCGGCACAAGTTACTTGCTGTTAGCCTGTATGCGAATAAAGCTCTAGCTGGTTGGTCTGCGACATCTGTTTAAAAATCATTAAGGTAAGTTCTTGGAAAAAACAATGCCGAATGTACAGGTATTCTAGTGCCAAAAAATTGAGTAAATCAAGCCACCATTGTGTGAGTTGTGTGTGTGCCTATTACGTATAGCATCATAGCCTGTGGCCTCATTTTCGGACACTGCTTGAATTGGAATACCAATTTATTAAAATATAACCCAAATAAAAACAACCGAAGTGAACAGCCAAAAAGATTAAATAATTACTTATAAACATGTGGAAGGTTAGGTTAGGTTAACCCGGACGACCCTCACGGGGCCACGCATAGGCCAATATGGCCCTTAGTTATCCGGGGTGTATGAACCTTCTCGATTGTATTTATGAGGTTTCGAAATCCTTGAGGATCGAAGTGTTCTTGAAAAAGGCTAACAGTACCCCTGGCGTCCTCTTGGAGGCATCTTCCAGTGATGCCAGTACCGGGGCGCCTAGGTATCTTCTCCTAGCCCGTGAGAGAGCCGGGCAGTTGCAGATGAGATGTTTCAATAGCCCCGGATTCATCGCATTTCCTGCAGCTGCCACTGTTGGTGATGCCTAGTTTGACGACATGTTCCGCAGCCAGACAGTGACCTGTAAGTATTCCCACTAGCATTCTGCAGTCCTTCCGTGGTAGGTGCAGTATGCAGTGGCTGAGTTTCCTATTGCGCTCCTTGCACATGGTTTTTGAGGTTTTGTAGGTGGTTGTGTTGCTCCACCTGTTCCTTGCGTGAGTGTCGGCCTGTTTCTCTAAATCGCTTTGGAGCGTTCTAAGGGAGACAGGGAAGTACTCAGTTCTGTCGTTTTCCAGCCCAACGCCGTCCTTTGCCAGAACGTCCGCCATCTCGTTACCATCAATGCCTTGATGGCTGGGAACCCAGTAGATCCGCACTGACTTAGTCGTGCTTAGGATTTCTAGTGCCTCCCTGCTTGCCAAGACATTTTTGGAACTGACCGCTGACGACTGCATGGATCTTATCGCCACCTGGCTGTCCACGAACAGATTGATCACGTCGTGTGGGCGATCCGTAGACTGAGCAGCCTCCGCCGCTTTCCGTATATCGAAAACTTCCGCCTGGAATATGCTGCATTGGTCCGGTAGCTTATAGGACAGCCTTATCTCAGGGTCTGTACAGTATATGCCCGCTCCTACTCCTCCTTCCATCTTGGAGCCGTCTGTGTAGATATTGAGGTGGTGAGTCTGGTCCCGACCCTCTTTCCAGTCGTCAGGTCCCATTACTGAGGTTGTTTTGACATTCAGGCAGGTTCTGGGGATCATGTAGTCAGCTGTACTGATCATGTCTCGACCAATTGAACTGTGCCCGAATCCGTGCAGCGACATGTTTCCTGATGCGACTAGGCGTTGTGCTGCCTTTCCTGCAATCAGTTGCGCGTGGATGTCCAAGGGGTCAATTCCGAGCAATGTTTCGAGAGCTTTTGTTGGGTCTCCATGCCAGCTTGCTGTCCAATACTATGCCGAGATATTTGACTTGTGTTTTTGGTGTCAGTCTGGTTCTGTCAATTTTCGGGGGATCCATATCGGCACCTTATATATCTTGGATGATGAGGATGAGGTCCGTCTTGTCCGCGTTGATACTGAATCCTACTTTTTCCGCCCACTCACATATCTCCCTGAGTGTTGATTCCATTATAGAGCTAAGGGTCGATGGACATACTCCCGTAATAATTATGCTTATGTCGTCCGCATAAGCCGTTATTTTTGGGGCTCTCCTCTCGAATCTCTTTATTAGGTCGTCAACCACCAGATTCCATAGGAGGGGCGACAGGACCCCACCCTGAGGTGTGCCTCTGTGCGCCCCTTTCACCATGGAAGCGATGCCCCACTCTGAATACACCCGTCTGCAACTTAACAGGTTCTTAATCCAGAGGTTGATTGCGGGATGTGTGTTGGTCGCTTCTAGGCGATCCATTATGCGTTCGTATTCACGTTGTTGAATGCTCCGGATATGTCTACGAACACTCCTAGTGCATACTTTTTATTATGAAGGGCTCTTTCGATATTGGCTACTAGCGAATGCAGTGCCGACTCTACCGATTTCCCTTTCGTGTAGGCGTGCTGGTTGGTTGACATCTGTCCCCCTACATCATTCCTGATGTGTAAATCCAGCAGCTTTTCTAGAGTTTTGAGTAGAAAGGAGGTAAGGGTTATCGGTCTATAATCCTTGGGGCTCATATGGCTGAACTTTCCTGCCTTTGGTAGGAAGACAATCCTCGAGGTCCTCCATTGGATAGGGATATAGCCTGTGCTCAGGCAAGCTGAGTATATTGCAGAGAGCCATGGGGTGATCACGTCTTTGGTCACCTGTAGCATGGCTGGAAATAGACGGTAGTCCAGGTGCTTTTATACCCACAAAGGAGTCTATAGCCCAGTGGATTCTCTTAGACGATATGAGGTCTGTTGGGGGATGTTGTTCCTCGGTTGCTAGGTCCTGATGCGTTGTAGCATCGGCAACCTCGGTGCAGCCTGGGAAGTGAGCTTCCATTAGTGCTGTTAGGGCTTCCTCACTGCCCTCAGTCCATTGTCCATCGCTTCGCTTCAGCTGACTCTGTATGGTAGGTTGCTTCGACAGCAACTTCCAAAGTCTAGCCGTTTCTGGGACTTTCTCGATATTGGAGCAGAAGTTCCTCTACGAGTTTCTTTGTGCCCTGCGTATTTCCTTCTTGTACTCCCTGAGTAGGGCCTTGTATTCCTCATTGATTATCTCATCGTCCGCCAGTTTGGCTATTTTGAAGAAGTCTTTGAGGTTGTTTCTTTGAAGCGATAGGTCCCGGTTCCACAAATTGGTTTGGTCCTTTTTGGTCAGAAACCAAAGTACTCTTTCCCGTTACGAGTGTTAGATCTAGCACGTTGGATGAGTTGGGACCTACGTAGGTATATTCCTCCCCACGTTTGCTACATCTAGGTTAGTTAGTATAAAGTCTAGAAGTGACTCACCTCTGTCGTTGATATCGGGGCTTCCCCACGCTGTGGTGGGCGTTTGCGTCCGTACCAACTAGAAGTTGCTGGTCTTTCGGATTGGCTTCCACCACCAGACTCCTTAGTTCTTCCGGAGGAGCTGACCTGTCGTGTGCCATATAGCAGGAAGCTACCACCAGGCGCTTGTCCTCGCTTTCGAGCTTCACCGCAGTCAGGTCGTCAGTGCTGTAATGAGAGATAAGGTAAGCATGGATGTCCTTCCGTACGAGTACGGCGGTTCTGGTCCTGCTTACCGATGGTGAGTAAAAACAGTTATAATTGGAGGACCTTAGTCCGGCCACGGAATCGCCAGAGGCAATCCATGGCTCCTGGACCAAAGCTATGTCGACGGGCCCTTGCTCCAAGGCTATAAGGAGCTCCGCCGACGCGAGTTTGCTTTTATGGAGATTGAGCTGCAGCACCCTCACTGTCATGAGTGGCTGGCTCAACCTCCCTCGACGGGTTGACTATGACTGTCAGGTCACCGTCCTCTTCCTCTTCAGGGTCGTCCAGCGCAAGCCCCTGGGCGGCCTCCAAGATGAGGGTGTGCGCGTCCGTGTCTTCGGGGTGGCGCTTTTTGAGGCGGAGGTAGACACTCCCCATGCCCCATGCCATCTTCCCGAATCGGGGGTACAGCAAATCCTCTGCCTCCTTGCTGATCTGGAGGATCGCACTCTGGCCCCCCTCGTTGGGTAGTGGGCAGAATCCTCCAATTCGCCGTTGGCACGTCTGGATTCTGCCGCTGTAGCAGCGCACAGTCCCCTTGGATTGCGATGGGGAAGAGTACCTTCGCCTTTGGTATGGACGGATTAGCTCCCTGTCCACCACCTCCAGTCTGGCCCCCTCCCACAACGCCTCCAGTTGGCAGACCGTTTGCGTCAGCCACTTGAGTGTGGGGTCGTCCATACATTTGTGTATTTTGACCCCGTTCAGCCACCCAGCACCATCGAACGTGGGCATGGGGGCCGTTGGGTCCTCCTCCATTCTCCCGAACAGCGATTCTACGAGCTGCGCGTGCACCATTTTCCCCCGCACCGCCGTCATCTTGCCGTTCTTGTCGCTTCGGTAAATGAGTGCCACGATCAAGTGTCGTTTGGTCACCTCACTGACCTTCGGCTTCTTTGCCTTTTTGGGTGGAGGTCCCGCCACCTTAGGCCCGCGTTGCCGCTTGCTCGCCGGAGTGTCCCTGATGGCGCTCTCGGTCGAGCGTTGCCTTTTGGTGGCGAGAATCTCCTCCACCTTATTGGCAAATTCGTCCTTCGACGCCTTCATCTGCGGCATCTGCGCAAAGTGTCGACGGCTTTCCTCAACCTTCTGCTCGGCCCAGGCTAGCTTGGACTTCTCCTCTTGGGAGAGGTCCTCTCTGCCTTGGAGCCGGCTTCTAATCTTGAGCGCCGCCTTGTATTGTGCCTTCGCCTTCATTCCCTCCCGCGAACGCTTCGGCCCTTCCCTATGCAGGGAGCTGGAACCAGGTTCGGGCGAGCGAAGAAGGCTTTCTTCCTCCGTCTTGCTGACCGAGAGCACGCTCTCCAGGTCCGAGTCTGTTTCGACTGCGGCACCTGTGCGGCTCAGCCTGGAGTGTGGAAACTCGATGAAAAAGTGTACATCATATTGAGGTCCCACTGTACTCGCTATAAGAATTAACGGAACGGTCATTGCCTCTATCCAATTCCCTTTTATCAAGTACCGCTTGTTGGTGGTCTGTTGGCTTCGGCGCGCCAAATTGTGCATAGTTTGGCGGCGTTTGGTTGTGTGCGCTGACAGCATAATTTTTCTCGTCTCTCTCTTGCTGTCGCCGCATTAACCCATTAAAGTCAATACACAGTCTTAGACATTTTCGGTGTGTAATTTTTGTGTAATTAATTGTGGATAATAAACTCTAGCGGTTCGGCTGTGTGCGTTGACATCATAATTCTGTAACGTTGTAACGTCGCTTCTGCTGTATTAAACCGCCAATAGAGAGTTTTGAGAATCTTCTTCCCTTTTTGGTTTGGTGGTTGTCTGAATTCAGTTTGTTGAATACACTGTGTTACCTTTATATCAGCTTTTTTGAACCGTGCGAAAACCTACGCTGTTTTAGACTAGCAATAATAATAATATTGCCAAAATGAGTGAAAAAGAGAAGGAATTCGCCCCACTGCCGCAGGGAGCGGTCAAGGAAGTAGGGACCAAGCTCAGCCATAAGTTATTGACGGCAATGCAGAAACACGACAAGGTTATGAATGACATTAAGCGACAAAAAACGGCTTTTGAGGAAAAAACTATTTTATTTGACCCTTCAAATTAAGTGCAGATTAGAACTGATCGAAAATTATTGCGACAAGTTAATGGATATTCAGGCAGATGTGGACACTGAATCCCAACAACGATTTAAGATCAATGGTCGAGGATGTGTGTATTACCACGAGGGCGATGTATATGTCCGCAGTAAAAAAACCTGAGAGTCAGCGAGCGCATAGGGAAGATCGCGGCGATCAGCGTCATTTGTCACACCTGCCCAAAATGTATTTGCCTAAGTTCAGTGGAAAACATTCCGAATTTAAAAACTTCATAAGCCTGTTTGAGAGTTTGGTGCATAGCGACCCAACTTTAACGAATGTGGAAAAGTTCAACCACTTTCTGGCGTGTCTCACTGATGCGGCATTGGGCACAGTGAAGGCGTTCCAAATCTCTGATAGCAATTATGAAAAGGCTATGGGCAGATTAAAGAATGTTTACGACAATAAGTCCTTAATCTTTTTCGACACCATCTCGCAGTTGTTCGACATTCCCCAAATAACAAAACCCTCTGCTTCATGCCTGAGGTCCCTTATTGACACGGTGTCTGCCCTCTACTCTTCTCTGCAGTCGTTAGGAAGTGAGAAGGACATAAATAGTGCAGTGTTGATTCACATAGCAATGTCCAAAGTAGATCACCACACAAAATCACGATTCGAGGAGCAGTTGGATCCCAGTTGAATCGGCGTTATCAGCATCTGGCAGCTGAAGAGTCAACAAGGAGTAAGGGAAAAGGCAAACAAGAGATAAGCAAAGATAGCTATTGTTCAGCGAGCAATCATATCATAAGCAGTTGTCAAGCGTTTAGTGCTCTTCCTGTTCTTCAACGTTTTGATATCAGCAAGCAACTTCGCTTGTGCATAAATTGTTTGAAGCCAGGTCATACAGTGACGAAGTGCAAGACAGCAAAATGTCGAGTGTGCTCCAAGTCCCATAATACGCTACTTCTCCGGTACGGGGTAGAGTCAAGGCAAAGTACGTCTGGTTCAGCTCCTGTACAACAGCCCTCAGTTTCTGAAAATCCAACAGCCTACTCTAGTCATGTGGCGAGTACTGACCAAGTGATTCTCGCGACGGCAGTAGTGAAGGTGAAAGATCGGTCCGGACAGTTCCAATATGCTAGGGCACTGCTAGATTCCGGCTCCCAAATAAATTTTATGTCCGAGGATCTCGCACAGCGCCTAAGACTGCACCGTGACGAGTCATGCCTTAGTATCACAACTGTTGGAAAAAGTTCGTCCGTCGTAAAAAACAAGGTTCGCACGTGTGTCACATCTCGTGTCAACGCTCAAAATTTGGCAACCGATTTTTGGGTCTTACGGTCAATTTCTACATACCAACCCGACCATGTCGTAAATTTCGCCCAGTGGAATATCCCAGCAAACCTTGAGCTGGCAGACCCACAGTTTTTCAAGCCCGCTAAGGTCGACTTACTGCTAGGGGCAGAAACCTCCTTTGAATTGATATGTGTAGGCCAAATAAAGCCAAGTTCCGAACATCCATCAATCCAAAAAACATTGTTGGGCTGGATGGTTTCGGGAAAATATACTGCATCAAAATAGGGTGTTGTATGCAATAACGCTGTCGGTAGCGATACATGTTCTCTCGACTCTCTGGTGGAGTGCCTTTGGGAATTGGATCATGTCCCAGAGAAGTCGAAGGCTGTACATACAGCTGAACAGTTGGCTTGCGAACGCAACTTCAAGTAGACTTCACGCAGGCTTGAGTCGGGTCGGTTCGAAGTAAAGCTGCCGTTTAAAGTGAATCCCAAGGTCTTGGGTTTCTCTTTCGAGACGGCAAAACGCCACTTTCTGTCCCTGCAACGCAGACTCGCGAGTGATCAATACCTGCATGACATGTATATGGAGTTTATGAAAGAGTATTTCAACCTTGGTCACATGTCATTGCTTCCAGGCACTCCTCCAGGACACCATTACTATATTCCACATCAATGTGTCCTGAGACCTGATAGTAGCACCACCAAGCTCCGCGTAGTCTTCAATGCATCGAGCAAAACGTCAACTTCAATTTCTTTAAACGAGACTTTGATGGTGGGAGCCACTATTCAGAGGGAGCTTTTTGCAACTCTTGCACGATTTCGATCAAACCGCTTTGCGCTTACAGCGGATATCTCCAAGATGTATAGACAAGTACAGGTTGCTGAAGAAGATCGAAATTTCCAATTGATTCTTTGGAGGGAAAACTCAAATATTGATGTGCAGACTTATCGTTTGAATACAGTCATGTATTGTACAGCTTCAGCTCCATTTCTGGCCATCCGCTGTCTCGTTGAGCTAGCAAAAGTCTATGCTAAGTCCCATCCTGTGGCCTCGCAAGTCATAGCAAATGACTTTTATGTTGATGATATGCTGACAGGAGCAAATTGTCTGGAAGAACTGGAAATAATTCGGCAGGAAGTAAGTGAGGTCCTGGAAGCTGGGGGGTTCATGTTGGCCAAATGGGCGTCAAATCACCCCAGCTCCTGTCCGATAGTGGACAGGAAAATTCTTTTCAGTTTGACCCTTCCGCTTCCATTAAAACACTCGCAATTCGTTGGAATCCGCAAACTGACTTGTTTCACTATCAGTTAGACGACTCTTTTGACTCATTACCCCCGACGAAGCGCAACATATTGTCAGCTGCATCGCGATTGTTTGACCCATTAGGGTTGCTATGTCCTTTAATTACCAGGGCAAAGATCTTGCTGCAGCATCTGTGGAGGCAAAAGTTGGATTAGGACGAATCAGTTCCCATGAGTCTGCATACGAGTTGGAACAGGTTCAAGCAGAATTTGTTCGCATTAGACAAGATCTCTATACCTCGCTTTATTGGTCTTGCCACTAATTCCACGGTCCAAATACACGGTTTCGCTGACGCATCAGGAGATGCGTATGGATGCTATTTACGTCCGTTTAAAGGACGATAAAAATGTTTTATCCCGACTTCTTACAGCAAAGTCTCGAGTATCCCCTCTCAAAACCAAATCAATTCCACGACTGGAATTGTGTGCAGCGTTTCTGTTATCCACGCTATGGTCTCAAGTTCGAACAAGTTTGCAATTGAAAGCGTGAACTTTTGGTCGGACTCCCAAGTCACCTTGTATTGGCTGGAAAGAGATCCAGCCACGCTAGCAAAGTTTGTGGCCAATAGGGTTGCTGAAATCCTGGAGCTGTCCAGTGGTTTGATTTGGCGTCACGTTCCCACCGATCAAATGTGCTCATTGTGGAATAATGGGCCGCATTTTCTTCTTAGTGGTCCTGAGAATTGGCCGCGTATTCATCAGGTTGAGTTGTCCCCAGAAATGGAAGAGTCGGAAGATAAGAAAAGTGTGGCAGCACATTCTGTGGCAGAGTCAGACTAATGAGATCATCAAGCTGATTGGAAGATTCTCGTCGTTCCAGAAGTTGCTTCGGATCATGGCGTATGTGGATCGGTTCATTCACGGTTGTAATCACAATCGAGATGGGGTTGTGTCAGTCAGGGAACTGAAGGTCTCATTTCTTAGACTGGTACAGGTAGTCCAAAGATGTGAACTGGGACCAGAATTCTTCAAACTGGATAAGTCGGAAATTTTGTCTCCACATCTTCAAAGACTCAGCCCATTCATACATGCGAGCGAACTTGGCGGAGTCACCTTCCGACTGATGCGTGTTGGCGGAAGGTTGCTACACGCAGAAATTCCCTACGATGCGAAGTTTCCTCTACTTCTGTCGCAAAAATCGCAGTTCCTAACACTGTTTCTATGCCATTTGCATCGTGCACATTATCATGCAGGTGCAAAAGTAATGGTTTCCCTTCTAAGGCAACAGATTTGGCTAGTGAACGCCCGAGAAGCGTGCATACGAATCGTGAGGAATTGTGTGCACTGTTTCCGATACAAGCCCATCCTCATGGGGCCAGCTGACCGAGTGCGAAGAGCTCGTCCCTTTTTGATTTGTGGGGTAGATTTCTGCGGGCCGTTTCAGGTGTCCCTCAAGATTCGAGGCAGACCCCCCATTAAGACCTATGTAGCTGTGTTTGTGTGTTTTGCGTCAAAGGCTGTTCACCTCGAATTAGTTGTCGACCTATCAACTGATAGTTTTTTGTGTGGTTTTAAACGGTTCGTCGGGAGTAGAGGCCTTCCGGAGAAGGTATACAGCGACAACGCCACCAACTTAGTGGGCGCGAGCCGAGTGCTGGAAGAACTTCACGCAGCCTTTCAGAGGGACCAGGATTGGCTCAGGACGTACGCAGCTCAGAACGGCGTCGAGTGGTGTTTCATACCACCGAGAGCACCGCACTTCGGCGGGCTGTGTGGGGCTGATACGAGCAGTTGGAAACGCCAAGCTCGCCGTGGACGAGCTGAGCACCCACCTGTTCGAGGTAGAGCCCATCCTCAACTCCTGGCCAATCGCTTCGCCAGGCAACGAGCCCAACGATGGAGAAGCCCTGACGCCAGGGCACCTGCTCATCGGGCAGCCGCTTCTTTCGCTGCCGCCGAATCCGCGCAAGACGACAACTGCAGCAAGGGCAGCTTCGCGTTTTTGAAGCGGTGGCGCATGCTGTCCGCGCTCAAGCTACAGTTTTGGCAGGGCTGGTCCAAGGACTACCTGGCCAGCCTGCACCAGCGGCAGCAGTGGTCCACCGAAGGGCCGAACCTCGAGGCAGGATGCCTAGTGCTCGTCCAAGAGGACAACACACCACCTCAGAAGTGGATCACAGGGCGAGTGGCAGAAGTGCAAGCGAGCTATCCATAAACTGGCAAAATGGCAAATTGATTGTTAAAGCGTAGGAGGCCTTCAACGGGGCCGGAATGTTGGAGCAGCAGCAGAGAACTAGCATAAAATATAATATAAATATATGTATAAGAGTTACTGTAGATTATTACGCTCAGTAACTGTTACAACTCTCCCAGCATGTTAGATCGGCTGCCTTATGGAGTGAGACGACCATGTGCATAGCTGGCTGCGACCAGTGCATTAAATTAACTTATATTGAACGGCTGTTGTTTTATCTCGTTTCGGACACCAAGACTGAGAGCTGCTGGACCGGCGTCATCCCCATCATAGTTATCGTTCCAAGAAAAACATTCTGGATTTTTCACTTCCCTTTAACCAGGTCCATCTTGCGCTGTACTGCTCTAACTAAATCTTTCATTTCACTATCCTCCTGTATGTTCTTGAGCGTTTTCTCCAACTGTCTCACGCTTTCCGTGTATTTCTCCAGCCTAGCTATATGTACGAAAGTTTGGTATGTCTGTATTATCCTGGCTGGTCCCAAGATAATCTTCGCCATTGACTCGTCCTTTGTTAGCTCCCTTATCTCGAACGTTTTCTTCGTCCCTGCCATTGCAACCCATCTGAAATTATTGTTGTTCGTTAGTTTCTGTTATTTTTCTAATTTTCTCTTTATGGATTTTTTGTGGTTTTTTTGTGGTCAGTGTTAAAGGTCAGAGTCTGCTGCCACCTTGTGCGCAGTGAATCTTGGTGTCAACTTGTCCCTTCTATTTTCCTTCCTAAAAACTGTGTCATTGGGCTCTTCGCTTCTTGGGTCGCCCCTATCCTCGTTCGCCCTTGCTATCCTCCTAACCTTCTGTCTTTCAAACTTCTCCTTTACTTAAGGATAGATCTCTGACTGGAATGCATTAATTTTTTGGATATATTTGTGCTCGTCACTGAACGACACGTTTCCCATGAAATTAAGCGTTCTTCCAGTGAACAACTCGTGTGGCCTAAGCTTTGTTGCCGAATGAATCGAGTTGTTATATGTAATAAATGCCTCTGCTATTATATCCTCATGTACTACTTCTACCTTCTTTACCTTTTTTGTTCTGCTATTATCCTGTATATTTCTGTTATGGTTCAATGCAACCTCTCAACTGTTGCGTTACTTGATGATTGTTGAAAAGACGTCATATGCCGTTCTATCTCATATTGCCCACAAAAATCTTTAAACAAATTTGAAGAAAATTCTACCCCCTGATCAAAAACTAGCTTCTTAGGAATCCCAAATAGTGCCATAAAGTCCCTTAATGACCTGACCACTGTCTCTCGCTGGAATTGTGTATTCCCATGCATATCTGGAGAATTTGTCAATGATTGTTAAAACGTACTTCTTGTTACAAAATATAAATCTATGTGCATTACCTCCATCGGCTTACCCGAGGTTTCGGTGACACTATATTTTATTTTTTTAGGGTTCCTATCATACTTAATTTTATGGCAATTAATTTTTAATCGTTTGCGTTATTATTTGCTTCATATGTGGAAAATATAAGGTTCTCTTGAGATGGGCTAAAGTTTCTTCTATTCCCCTATGGTCATTTCTCTCGTGATGATCTTTGACCGCTTTTTCTTGCTGGTTTATATCGGACATGTTTTCCAATATGTTTATCTCTGGCTGTATCCTACTCAAGGCATCCGCCATTACGTTAAGAGAACCTTTCTTGTAAACTTTTTCGTAGTCGTATTATAACAACTGTAATTTCCATCTAACCAGTTTTGAATCTGGTTCTTTTATGCTCAATAACCACGTCAACGGTCTGTAATCCGGGACTATGTTGAATCTCTGTCCGAATATATAGTGTCAGAAATGTTTAATTGCCTATATAATGGCTAACTTTTTGTTTCTATCGTCGCATAGTTTACCTCTGCGACGGACAATCCCGATCCCAAGTGTCCATGGGATAGTTCAGCTCCCACCGCATAATTGCTAGCATCCGTCGTGAGAATAAATGGTTTTGAGAATTCTGGGAACTGCAGAATTGGATCGTTACATAGCAAAATTTTGCATGTTTCGAATGTTTCTGTAAATTACGAGTCAACTTGTACTTGTTTTTTTCGTGTAAAATGCCTAGTCAACGGTTTAAAAACTTTCTGTAATACCCTAAAAGTCCCAGGAACGACTTAATTTGTTTTCTAGTTCTTGGAATTGGAAACTTCTTTATTGCTTCGAATTTCTTTGGGTTCGGTCTAATCGCTTCCAAAGTTACCACGTGTCCTAAGTATTCTACCTCCTTCCTGAAGAACTCTTTTTTATCTAATTGAAGTTTGAAGTTCGCTTTTTCTAGCTACTAGAATACTCTGTTGAGGTCACTCATGTCTTCATGTTAGGAAGCTGAGAAAACCATAATTTCGTCCATGTAAACAAGGCAGCATTTCCCCCAAAAGGTATCCGAAAAGGCTGTTCATTAGTCTCATTACATACTCAAAGTGACCTCCTTCCGCGGAAAATGCTGTTTTCGGTATGTCTCCTTCCTCTACCTCAATTTGGTGGTACCCGCTTGCCAAATCTAATGTTGAAAAGTATTTTGCTCTTCCTAAACCATCCAGTACCTCGTTTATCAGTGGCATGGGATACCTGTTCTTTTTCAGTTTTTCGTTCAATTTCCTATAATCTACCACCATCCTCCATTTTCTTTCTCCTGAGGCGTCCTTTTTCTTCGGAACCAACCACACTGGAGCACTTCAGGGAGAATGGCTATGCCCTATGATCTTTTGATCAAGCAATTTCTCTATTTGTCTCTTTACTTCCTGTCTTTCTTTAAATGCATATCTGTAGGGTCTGGAGTATACGGGCAACTCGTCGGTTGTTCTCACGTGGTGCTTGGCCAAGTTCGTGAAAGACAGGTCTTCTCCCCCTATGTAAAATGCCAATGGGTACTTTTTTCATAATTTCTTTAATTCTGTAATCTCTTCTTCGTTGAGGTGGTCCGTCCGAATTTTATGAAAAGGGACTCCTCTTTTTTCTGTATTAGTTCTACCCTCTATGTTATTTATCTCTATATGATCCTCTGCCTTGAACTGTGAAACTGTAAGTGGTTCCTCTAGAAACTGTTGATCTTCCTCTGCACAATTGATAATCTCCACCAAACTCTGTTCTGCCCTTGTCTTATACAGGCCTTCCGATATCTCCATATCGGGCTTGACTGTTGTCTTGTTTATAATGAAATCCCCTTCTTGCAGCTGTACTGGTACTTTCATAACCCTTTTTGTTCCTGCAGCTATGGTATACACTTCCATTGACCTGTATTGTGTCAACCATATTCGCGTTTGTACGGTCGATGTGCGCAGCTGCCGTTTTTCCACGTCTATGACTGCTCCTATTTGTTTCAATATATCTATCCCTATTAACCCATCGAAAAATTGATGGAACTTGAGTAGTAACATACTCATCTCTTCTATGCCTCCTAGCTCCCTGAACATTGCTAGGATTGTCTCCTCCTGTACTTCATGGGATTGTATAACGGTCTTAATCTTTATTGGTTCCTTTAACTTTCTTATTTGTTTCATCGGTACTAATTCTGGTGTTATGAATGAAAATTTCGACCCTGTATCTATAAGCATTTTAATAGACTTGTCCGCTTTCAGCCTGATTACTGTATATGGTAGAGTCGATTGAATCTTCTTTTCTTCTTAGTACCCTGTGCCTTGTGGGAGGCTATTTGGGGAAAATTTCCTTCGTCTTCCTGGATATTGTGCAGTTCACCAGTAACTGCTGTTTGCCCACTATTCCTCGTTGAGGTGCTAGGTGCCTGTTGTGCACCAAATCCCTGTCTGGTATTATTTGAGTTATAAGATTGCCCTGAGTTATTTGTCATTCTGGACATTCTTGATTGTCCACTTATCCCTGCGTCCTGCAGGGCCTGAATCGCCAACTGTTCTTGACGATTATTTTGGTTCCAGCGTCTCCCATTGTTTTGCTGCTCATAGTTCCACCTGGGGTTTCTATTCTGCTGGTTTCTATACGGGCCCCTTGCGTACCCTGCCTGTTCGTTCTGCATAAAAGAGTATCGCCTGAAGGGATTTCATAGTGTTGGGTAACCAAACACCATACCTGGCCATCCATTCCATTCGAACGTTGGGAATGCCCTAACAAACAATGCCTGTTTTCCCCACTGATATTGGGGCCAATTTAGGAACTCTTGGAACATCCCCTGGGCCTGGGTTTGCTTCTTCTCCTGTTCCTGCGCGGAAATCTCTTCTTCTTTTTTGACCTTACTCTCTGTCGTAGGCTGCTTCTTTTCTTCCAGTTCTGAATCGTCAGGATTATACACACTCTTCTCCCTGCAAGCCATCTCGTACGCCTGGGAAATATCCTCTACAATTGCATTTCTAATTGTTAGCCCTATTGGCCCTCATAAAGCCGATAGGAACGTAGCTAATTCTATTCTATCAACTCCCCTGATCCTCTCCTTCCTTATGAGTGCGTTTGGCTCCTCCACCGTGGCCAAATTGACAAGGGCCTTCCTTAAATCCAATACCCTGAGGTATAACGGTTATATTTTTAGTTTCTTCTGTCTTATATGAGTCAATTCCATAACTAATGCCTGTTCCGACCTCTTGTCTTTAAAGTGAGTCATCAGCGCCTTTTTGATATTGTCCCAATTCAAATCTACCTCACTCCATTCCAATGCTTACAGCTCTAAAGGCTATGACCACTACCGACGACCTTTATTCGCCTTTTATGATCCCTAGTACCTGTTCTACCGCTGTTGTGAAGGAGTCTAAGCTCTCCACCCGTCCTTCATACTGCGGTATAACCTTTGTTACATTTAAGACCCCCATCGCCTCTAGCAAGCTTAGACCATTAGGTTGCGTTATTTTCGCCCGTCCTTGACTGTCGCTACTGACTGTTGAAATCGCTGAGTTTTAGCGGGATAACTCTTTGCCCTGAACCTTCTTCTGACACGTACTCTGCTTAATATATGCTATCTTTTATACTATAGGTATCCCTATCTATATATCTGTCTATATATAGTGTACAATCTATGGTGTATATATGTGTATGTGTATTATGTATCTTAATAATCGTGTTGGTATATTTTAATAATAATGTGTGCTGGTGTAATCTTATACTGTTTGTTAAGTACTAATACGAGATAAATTTGTGTCCATGTGTCCTTGTGTTCTTGTGTTGAGACATGGAGTGTGCAATCAATGATGGTAAGTATTTTGCCAACCAAATCTTAATATTATATGATATGATGATATGATATGTGATACGAAATATCTGTTTGAATTTTTCTCCTTACTTGTACCTACACGCTGAAGCTAGCTGCGATGCTGTGCGTTACAGCATTCGCAACCATTCGCGGACAGTCGTGTCTCCCCGGTATGTTCCCCTTGTCTCCTTTCTTGTCACCCCTACACTAGGCATCCGCACTGTGCGTTACAGTACTTAGCACTACGCATGTGAGTGACTGGAGACGTCCATTTCCTTATCTAAACCGTCTCCACACCGTTAATTTCAGTATTTTGCCCCTGCATTTCAAAACATTTCCGCCCTCGTCACCCCCATGCTAGGCATCCGCACTGTGCGTTACAGCACTGAGCCCCACGCATTTGAGTGACAGGGTTCCAACTTATTTTTATTTTATTTTTTTATTTCATTTCATTTCAATTTATTTTATTTCTCTTTTTGTTGTCTTTCCCCCTTTATGATTCCATGCCGGCCCTGACCTATCATTGCTCTTCTTTGTGTGTGTGTTCTTTCATACATCCAGCTTCGATGTTCGACTCGAACCGACGGTTTGCACTCCGTCGCGATCGCTCGACGCCCTCACGACCAATCAGTTGGACGCCGGCCAATCGCGACCGCAACCTTCCGAGCTGCAACCGTCTGAACTGCCACCTCTCGAACCGTCCGTTCTAACCACGATCGCTCGAACCGCCGTCTGCTGAGTCTTTTGCACTTCTCTTACTCTTTCCACTCTGGCACTTTTTATTTGGAATATTCTTTCTCATTTTGGCACTTTTTATTTCCACATTGCTATTATTTATTTTAGTCGCAGTGCCTTATGGTTTCCTTGTCTGCTCTCTTCCCTTTTCACTCTCATCATTACCATCTTTCATTTAATTCATTTGTTCGTTTTATATACACTCCATTTCACATCACTCTACTCACACGTACATATAATGAGTTATATATCTATTCCTTACAGGAGTGCTAGCAGGATCGCCGCTCTTCCAAGCATTCCCTGAGGTTCCTCTTTGCTGTCTTGGTCTTCCGGGGTCAATTTACTCCAGTTTTCCGTTCGTTAAGAAATAGTACTAATTACGGGAAAGGTATGTTAATATTAGTGATTTAAGAAGAGGAAGGGAATTAGTTGTGGATATTATAAGGTAGAGAGAATTATAGTCCGAGCATAAGACCCTAAACGGTTCATGCAAGGAATAATTTGATCTACAAAGTGGAACGAACAATGGAGTAAAATTTCTAGTAGATCTAACAGGAATCGTAAAGTTTATGCGGCTCAACAAGTCAGGGCTATCTACGTCAACCTTGATCAGGTTGTGCATAGAAATCACACCAAGCATTTTTCTACGACTAACTAAGGTTGGAAGGTTTACTAAAAGCAGTCTACGAGGGCAAGATGGCAGTCTCACACCTGCATCCGAGTTGAGGCCACGCAGAGCAAAAAGTAAAAAGTTTTTCTGGACTGATTCTATACGGTCCTGCTGTACTTTGTACTGGGGGCACCATACACAAGAGCCGTACTCTAAAATCGGACGAACAAGCGAGACATAGAGAGTCTTCGTTATGTAGGGATCGTCAAACTCCTTTGACCACCTTTTTATAAAACCAAGCACGCCCATGGCCTTATTTACCATGGTGGAAATGTGCTCAGAAAACTTTAACTTGGGGACCGCCACCGCGGTCACTGAACCAGAATCAGCTGCTACTCTCCCGTCTGAATTGGATGGCTTTGTCACAGTCAGGAGGAAGGAGAGGAAAAATAGAAAAAACGAGAAGGAACGTGAGTCGCTTCTAGTCGCGACTCTACTTTTATACCCGTA